>BSBM01000409.1:0-105236 GCA_027924585.1 Larix kaempferi | reverse complement strand
ATAGAGCAAATTCTAAGGGGAGTAATATGAGAAATAGTACTCTCTAGGAGAGTATAGAAGACCATAGTGTCTCATATCTATCCAAAATTATCCTTATAATCTAATGTATTTTTTCTTGTACTTTCACTAAACCAAGATTAAAGACACAAATCCTTCATTTCTTGTAGGATTTTCCCACATTAGGTTTTTGAAGGTAGATATTATGTGTTTGGTATTCTAATATGTGTCTTCTTAGGTGTAGCTTTGTTTTTATTTGACTAATTAAAGTATTCATAGAGTGTACTTTAATTTTTCTACGAAACCATTGGAAATACACTTATATTATTGATTGTTATTTTTTTTAATTCCTTTAATACAAAATTCTTGAGAACTTGATTTCATAACTAAAATGATTACGAGATAAATAGACCAATTCAAGGTAAACCCCTTTGACATATATTTTTTCATATAATAAAAAATAATATAAATAGCATAAAGAAAAAAACAAAACACATATTAAAATATTTATAAAAGAATTCTTAGTAATAAAAAATAACATTAGGAAAGTAACAAAGCACATATTAAGATACTTGGAAAGGAAGTCCTATTAAGTGGGTAAAATGGAAACCCACTCAATAAGTAGAGTACTAAGTGACTAAGTTATGGTAGGTGAGACTTATGCCCAATAAAATAGAATGGATTCAAAGTAAGAGTATATATCCTAATCAAATTGATTCTTGTTATCATCACCCTCTTAAATTCCTCAACTACTCAAGTGATTGGACATTCTTAATGAAAATAATTAATAGTTTATATCCAAATTTTGTTATCTTTTCATTAAAATATTAAAAGAATTGAATTTAAATCTATCATTAGTATTACAATATTTCATTCATATTTAATAATGATATATTAACTCATAATTTTCATAATTCATTTATTAAATAATAAATGTATTAGTATTACAATATTTCATTCATATTTAATAATGATATATTAACTCATAATTTTCATAATTCATTTATTAAATAATAAATGTTGAAGAGGTATATGGTTTCATTCTAAGCAATTTTAAGTTTAATATTAATATAAAGTATCAAATATAATGAAAATATACTTTAGATTTAAACCATAAAAATACATTGTACATTTCTATTGTAAAATTAGCATTATAAATTGTATCATGACATATAAATTATTTTTCATAATATTTAAAAAAAAAAAATCTATTTTTTAATAAATCTTATTATATATATTATTTAGGGCTTTATTACTAAATTTAAAATTTTAAAAAAAAATTATATTTATTTTCTATAATTATATTTATTTTACATAAATATCAATATAAATGAAATAAATAGAGAATTAAAAAGATTACATAATAGATTAAAAACTCAATATATATATATATATATATATATATATTAAAAAGACATAAATATAAAAATGTTAAAGATGTAGATACAAGAAAAATAAATCTGTAGTTGTAAAATAAAGTGAAATGGTGCATCGGAATTTATAAAAACTTTAATTCTTACTTTATCAACTAGTTTTAATTTTTACCTTTTCAACTCATAATTATAAAATCCTTATATAAATTTTTAAAATCCTTTCCCATAAATAAATTTAATATTTAGAATCATATTAAAAATATAAAGTATTGTTATAATATATTTATATTTTTTTAAAATGAATATCTCATTAAAACGAAGTAAGATCAAATATTGAATGAGTTTTCACTGCCACGACAGCATGAATTTCCAAGATGGAGAAACATTGAATTTTAGTCCATCTTGATATACATTACTAGCTATAGCGTGCATCGGTTAGAAGACTGGTTAACCCAACAAATTCAACGGTTCTCTTCCCCAAATCATGCAATGGATGCATTTTCGAATAAAATACAGCCGTTGGAGAAACTAACAGTTCATATGGAGAATCTTCAAACAGAATATAATAGAATACAACCGTCGGAGAAACTAACAGTTGATATGGAGAATCTTCAAAATAACCCTCTCTAACTGATATTTGAAAGAACAAAAATTAAAAAAAATTAAATAGAAAATAGTCAAATTGGAGATCTATGATAATAATCTTAAGTACAACAACACGTAGAAAGAAAAACAATTTTAAAAATTGACTAGATGCTAAAAGTTGGAGAACTATTGTTGTATAATCTCCAAATATAACTAATTCTATCTAATCTTCTTGCAAACGAAAGCATTTTAAAAATATTGGATTGAATCTAGCCGTTGGAAATGCCCGCGGCTGATAAAAGTATCAAGTAGTCTACAAAAGTCGAAAAAGCAATTTAGAAACTTTGATTGAATCCTGCTGTTGGATATGCACCAGTCGGATAAAAGCAGCGGTGTCGTGCAGTCTCTCCAACGGATCAACCGTTTGGAAAAAACATTCCAACTATTGGGATGGATATGGAATTCCCCTCTAGCTCTGTCCTCTCTATCTGTCATAATAAAAATTCCTCCTGCTATCCACAAGTATCAGATAATTGTTAGACGCTAGAATCAAGGTAGCCTACCGTGGGAACTCTCATCAATTCTTGGCCCAGCAGATCATAGCAGGGGTCGAAGATGGAGACCCCGTTAGCTTTTGGAAGTTGTCATGTGCCGGCGATGAAAGCATTCCTCACGGTGTTAGGGATTCGTCTGCAGCGGAGCGAAAATCAGTAGAAGGCTTCGTAGAAGGTCAGGAGTTAGGGATTCGTCTGCAGCTGTGCGAAAATCGAACTGACGGGGATGGACTCCGGCCCAAGTCGGAGTACTTGAGGACTCCGACTTGCGATCGACCAGGAAGTAGGAGATGGCACGGTCAATCTGAGTGTTGAGCCGAGAGGTGAAGGAGAACGGACCAGCTCCAAGACCAAGCAGCCCCGCGGCCTTGACAGAAAGGCCAACGCTGTCATGGCCGCAGCCGAGGGCCGTGTTGCGGACTGAAGTTGTGCCAAGCACCATTGTGTCTATGGCAAAGCTCCAGTGTGGGAGCCGTAGCCGTAGGCGATCTCGTAGAGGCAACCGCCGGAATGGCAATCGTTGACGTCTAGCTGACTACAGACAGCGGAGTTGCTACCGACATTGGAGAAGGTGGCAGAGGATGAGAGATTGAAGATGGGATCTACTTCTGAGTAGCACTGTTGACACGGCTGGCACTAAATCTTGGACCATGTACTGCTCTAGCGTTGGCGTCCCCACACCTATCCGCGTGAACTACTCGCCGCTCCCCTGCGCCATTCCTGACATGACCTCGCCGTCGAACTCTGCAATGACCTCGGCCACATTCTCATAGCTCCCTGCCCTGCCCCCTTCTCCAGTTTCAGTCTCCTCTCTCTCCGTCGCTCGAGACCTCAGACTCTTGCGGCTGCCCACCTCAACTTTTTCTTCCAATCGGTGCTCGTAAGACGCCGTATAATTGGCGGCATTCTTGACCACAATAATATCCCTGTGCAGAACTTGCCTCTACATAATTCATTGTGTGCATAATTCGATATTGCCTCTCCTACTCATATCCTTGAGAAATCCCTGGCAATTCTGTCTCAGAGCGAAAGAGAAAAAAAGGACATGCATTAGCGACTGGAATCGCAGGTATACTTAAACCACTTTGTTTTTATCTTGTTCCATGTCTTTATTTTTTATTTTGACTACTGAAATTTGCATGTCTTTGAACCATAAGTAATATCATTTTTACTGCATATCTTTGGGTGGCATGTTATCGCATTAATTTGAGAGAGGTCAATATTGGCTCTCCTACTCAAGATATGATGACCAAGAAATGACAATGAACCTCTCACAATTCCAATTATCAATAGAGAGAATACCACGTGATCTTGGCGCTCTGATCAAAGAATCCAAGGTGCTTGAAAGTGTAAAAGAAAAGACGACATTCACTAGTGATTGGAATTATTGCCAGTAAGCTTAAACCATTTTTAATTTTATTTTGTTCCATGCTTTAATTGTTATTCTGTCTATGGTAGTTTGCATCCATTTAGGCCACGTGTAACTTTATTTTCAATGCATATCTTGTCTAATTTGTAGGGATTATGTATTTATTTTTATTTTCTTATATTCGTTTTAATCTTTTCTTTAAACCTACTAAACTAGAAATAAAATGTTACAATGTTTGGTGGGCAAGTAGATTTAAATGAGTTTTCTCAAGTTAGTGGGTCTGAAATAGGATTTGGATTCAATCCATTGTGTCTCATCCCTAGCTCTCTAAGTATTTTTTCATTTTTTATTAGGATTATAACTTTCATTCTAGGCACATCCCATGGAATGATGCTCTTATGTCTTTTACTCCTTAATAAGGTGGTAAGCACGCATGTCCAATTTTTGTGGATTTGATTTCATTTGGTATTTCCTATAATTAAGATCATTTGGAACCTACAATTCACTTCAAAATGCACGACTCTAATTGAAATTATTATGAACTTTTGGTACATGAATTAAATTTGTATTTCATTGTAAATAAAATTATTGATAGCTTAGGTGGTGGCGGAGGTGGAGGCAGGGGGTGGAGAAGGAGGTTGTGGAGGACAAAGGGAAGGTCGAGGGGGTGAAGGCAGGGGGAGGCGGAGGAGGAGGCAAAAGAGGGGGAGGCAATAGATGGGGGAGGAGGAGGGAGGAGGGGGGTGAAGGCGATGGAAGTGACGGAGGGGGAGGATGAGGGGATGGAGGTGGTGGGCGGAGAAGGACGAAAGGGAGGAGGATAAGGGGGCAGAGACGACAAAGGAGGATGAGGAGGAGGAGGCATGGGTGGAGGAGGAGGATGAAGGGGGGCGGAGGGGGGAGGGGAAGGCATAGGAGGGGGAGGGGGGGCGGAGGGGGGGACAGGAAGGTATAGGAGGGGGCGGAGGGGGGACGGTGGTGGAGAAGGAGGACGTGGGGAGCGAAGGAAGAAGGGAAAGAGGAGTAGGTGGGGGGAGGAAGAGGAGGGGGTGGAGTCAGCAGCATAGGGGGGGTATTAGGCGGAGGAGGAGGAGGAAAAGGATAAGGGGTTGGGGATGGTGGCAGAGGAGGAGGCAGGGGGTGAGGGGGGTGGCAGAGGAGGAGGAGGAGGTGGGGAGTGGAGGGTGAGGAGGAGGAAGTGGGGAGTGTAGGAGGAGGGGGAAGAGGAGGAGGTGGGGGGTGGAAAAGGAGGGGGGTGGAGGCGGGCGATAGCGGTGGGGGGGGGAGGAGGAGGGGATGAGGGGGAACACGTGGATATGGATGAAGGGGGGAGAAGAGAGGGAGGGGGAGGCATAGGAGGTGGAGGGGGGGCAGAGAGGGACGGTGGTCGAGGAGGAGGAGGCGAGGAGCGAAGGAAGAAGGGAAATAGGAGTAGGTGGGGGGAGGAAGAGGAGGGGGTGGATTCAGTGTCATTGGGGGGGTATTAGGTGGAGGAGGAGGAGGAAAAGGATAAGGGGTTGGGGATGGTGGAAGAGGAGGAGGCAGGGGGTGGAGGGGGGCGGCAGAGGGAAAAGAGGAGGTGGGGAGTGGAGGGTGAGGAGGAGGAAGTGGGGAGTGTTGGAGGAGGGGGAAGAGGAGGAGGTGGGGGGCAGAAAAGGAGGGGGTGGAGGGCGGCAATAGCGAGTGGGGGGAGGAGGAGGAGGGGAGGAGGGGGAACACGTGGATATGGATGAAGGGGGGAGAAGAGAGGGAGGGGGAGGCATGGGAGGTGGAGGGGGGGTGGAGTGGGATGGTGGTTGAGGAGGGGAAAGAGGAGGAGGTGTGGGGAGGAAGAGGAGGGGGTGGAGGCAGTGGAATAGGGGGGGATTAAGTGGAGGAGGCGATGGTGGAGGAGGAGGATGTAGAGGATAAGGGGTTGGATACAGTGGGAGAGGAGGAGACAGGGGGCATAGGGGGGTGGCAGAGGAGGAGGAGAAGGCGGGGAGCGGAGGGTGAGGAGGAGCAAGTGGGGAGCATAGGAGGAGGGGGAAGAGGAGGAGGAGGAGGGGAGGACGGGGAAACACATGGATATTGATGAAGGGGGGAGAAGAGAGGGAGGGGGAGGCATGGGAGGTGGAGGGGGGCAGAGTGGGATGGTGGTTGAGGAGGGGAATAGGAGGAGGTGTGGGGAGGAAGAGGAGGGGGTGGAGGCAGCAGAATAGGGGGGATTAATTGGAGGAGGTGGTGCTGGAGGAGGAGGATGTAGAGGATAAGGGGTTGGAGACAGTGGGAGAGGAGGAGACAGGGGGGCATAGGGGGGCGGCAGAGGAGGAGGAGAAGGCGGGGATCGGAGGGTGAGGAGGAGCAAGTGGGGGAGCATAGGAGGAGGGGGAAGAGGAGGAGGTGGGGGGCGAAAGAGGAGGGGGTGGAGGCGAAGGTAGCAGTGGGGGCAGGAGGGGGAAGAGGAGTAGGAGGGGAGGATAGGAGAAGGGGGAAGAGGAGGACATGAGCGGCAGAGGGTGTAGCAGCAGCAGAGGGGGAGGATAAGGTGGCCAAGGTCGTGGTGGAGGATAAGGTGGCAAAGCCGGCAACAAAGGAGTAGGAAGGGGGTGGAAAAGGAGGCGGGGAGCAAAGGTAGAGGATGGGGGGAAGAGGAGGAGGGGGGGAGGAGGGGCGAGGGGGGGAAGGAGGGGGATGGGGAGCTAGAGGAGAGGGAGGTGGGGGGCAGAGGGGGGCAGTAGAGGTGGTTAAGGAGGAGAGTAGCGGAGGAGGAGGGGGAAGAGGAGGAGGTGGTGGGCAGAAAAGGAGGGGGTGGAGGTAATGGCAGCAGCAAAGGGGGAGGATGAGGCGGTGGAGGCAGTGGTGGTGGAGGAGGAGGAGTATGAGGAGGAGGATAAGGAGGATAAGGGGGTGGAAGTGGTGGCGAAGAAGGAGGAGGACGAGTCTATGAGCAAAGGAGGAGGAGGAGGAGGTGAGGACCGAAGGAGGAGGGGCAAGAGTAGGATGTGGCGGGGGAAGGAAGTAGCAACACTGGGGGTGGGAGTAGGAGGAGGGGAAGGGGGAGGGGTAGGGGGGGGTGGGCATCAAAGGGGGAAGAGATAGGGAGCAGAGGGGGATGGAGAAGAGGAGGAGGTGGGGGGCGGAAGAGGAGGGGGTGGAGGTGGCAGTGGTGGTGATGAGGGGGGGGAGGAGAAGGGGGTCGATCCAATGACATCCATGGAGGTGGAGGATGAGGGGATAGAGATGACAGAAGAGGAGGATGGGGAGGAGGATAAGGAGGCATAAGGTGAATGAGGGTACTTAGGAGGATAAAGAGGAGGGGGTGGATGCGGCCATAGAGGGGGAGGATTGTTGAAATACTGAGAGGGGGGTGAATCAGTATTTGCCAATTATTAAATTTTTAACTGAGAGCAAGTTGCTAATCACCAATCATAGCAGTATATCATCAACAATAAAAAGGATGCACAGTACACAAGATTTTTACGTGGAAACCCAAGTCCTGGGGGTAAAACCACGGAAGCCTTTTATAATAAAATTTGACCCAGCAACAACTGGGGTTACAAATTTAATACAACTTCTCCAGCTACAACTGGAAGGAGCTACAACCCCTAGGCTTCGTCAGCCACAACTGACAAGCTGTTACAACAGCTCAGCTCACAAGATTGTGAGTCCTAGCACCACCCTACCACCCTTTAAGAAAGAGATTGCTGAACCTGTGGACCTATCAAACAACAAACCCTACTGCTGATAACCTCTGCTGTATGATCACTACCAAAATATCACTGCTTCTCAACCATCAAACTGTTTCATCAATCCTGTATGTGTTTATACTACCAACCTATGATAATCCTGTATGTCAGACTGTTCATCAATACTGCTGCTCATCACTAACCGAATACATTGCTGCAACATATCCAAGTCTGCTCAATACTGCTGCAACACAGCCAAGTCATCAAGGTCTGCTCAATACTGCTGCTGAATCAGTCAACTCAATCCACTGTTAAAATTATCAAGTCAATCTGATATTGGTTACTCCTGTTATTTATCTGCTCAATGAAGTCTGCCCAAGCATCAATTCCTTAAAAGATCTGTCTGTCAATCAATCAATAGTCAATACTGTCATCTGTCAAAACCCTGCTCATGAACCTTCACAACCTGCTGCAAAGACTCATCCCAAGTAATCAAGGGTCTGCTCATAATATAATCAGGTCTGAAAAGTCACTGGCCGATTTGATGCATGATGTTTCCCACACACAGAGATTGAAGTTTCCTTGCTATGGATACCACCCAGCAGTAGTTACTTGCTTCTCACAAGGTATATTGACTCCTGAAAATATACAAAATGATGCCCAGTGAATGATGAAGTCTTATAACCTCAGTACCAAAGCTTAGATATGCCAGATATCTTTCCACAACGAGACTGTAGTGTAGAAATGATCCACTCAGTAGTGATATCATTTAATGTTGCCCAACAGTAATATAAGTGAAGACACTCCCACAGTTAATAACTTTAATGTACAGCACTGTAACCTCGCCCAGCAAGAGAAATATTGGTCCACACAGTAATGTTTCTTCCCAGAAAAGTAGAAGTCAGCCCCAGCAAGGTAAATATGGCCCAGAATTAGAGTGTACAACCCTCAAATATAGTGACCAAGTCTGGGAATTAATTAATATGCCCTTCTTTTACCTAACTGTACATAAACAATCATACTGTAATTAACATACCTGTTCATGAACTGTGGAGACTTCAAACACCTTGTGACTTAGCATACCAGTATGACTGGATTTCTGAGGGCTCAGTTCTGTGTACAGGCTCGTGACAGTGATAGCAAGCAGCTTCAGACAACATCAGTCTCTTCTACTTTGGCTGCCTCACACTGAACCGAACTTTCAGACAAAACCTTCAAAAATATTCCACAAATTTCAGGCTGCTGATTTGATGCCCTAGACAGAGATATATTGCTCCTACTTCACAACGATTTGTCCTTAAAAAAAATTCATGTCCATCAACATTTAGTCCCAAACCTATCAGCAAATAATCCTGGAAGATGTTCAGTCCAACCTTCACCAATTCTGTCCATTAAGAAGCTGCCAGCGAATTTATCTTCATGTCCAAAATTATGTAGCTTCTGTTTCTCCTTCTTGCACCCACGAATTATCTCTCCTTAATTATACGAACCTCTATCACAACCACATCATTCTACAAACAACGCAATCTTTCTTCCTTTTTATACAAAATACTTTTCCAGATTTTAAGGGAGGCCGACATGTCAATGAGTTTAATTCAAATTTGAATTTTTAATATATTAAGTTATGGGGCCGACATTGCAAAAAAAAATTATATTGTTTATTATTTTTTAATAATCAAATTAATTTTTAATTTGAATTTTTGCTTAATTTATGGGACCGACCTCCAATTAAATTTGTTTAAATACCATTAATTTTATTCCAGCATTTTCATCAATAATAAAAAATGTATAATTAAATTTGGTCTTCATCAAGCTCGTGGTTATGTTGAGAGGGATGCCCATATGGGGTTTAATGTTATTTTATTTAAAAAATGCTTTATTTTAAAAGTAAAATTTATTATTAAAATATTTGAAGCACTTTTTCATTGTCCCCCTTCAGAATTTTAAGATCTTTTATTATATAATTTTTATATTTAAAGTGCCTTTTCATTTGTCCCCCTTTAAATTTAATTTAGAATTTTAAGATCTTTTATTATTTGATTTTTTAAAGTCTCTTAGTGTATTTTATTAACTATAAAAAAATGCTATATAATGCAAATTTGTAATAAACCTTTTAACAATCCTTTAATTAATGCTTTATTAATTATTTAATTATTAAATTCTTTTTAATTTCAAATTTAATTTTAATTAAAAAAAAACTTTTATTAAATTAAAATTCTTTTGATTTAATCCTTTTTATTAATCTTTAATTAGGGCTTAAGCTTAAGTTTAAGTTTAGACTTAGTTTTTAATACTTGTAGTTTATGGATGTTAGGGCTAGGGTGACAAAAGTTAGGACCACTTCAAAAAGTAAGGATACCACCAACACAACGAACTCAAAAGGGAACAAGAAACGACTTAGGGATTCTCAACAAAGTCAATGGGTAACCAGGGCTTTTGCCAATGTCCATAGGCCTCCAAGGGCTTCAAGCTTGGGCTTGGACAAAGTCAAAAGGTCTCCTCAGACACAGACAACCACAAACCAAATACTAACCCTCAGGGGCTCCACAAGGGGCACCAAGACTTAACTGTTGGTATCAATGACCAGACATTGTTGGCATCAATGACAACCTAAACAACAATCTCCCCCTTTGTCATTGATGACAACACTCAGGCTCCCCCTGAGAATAGGCTCCCCCTATTCACAACTTCTCTCCCCCTTTGGCATCAATGGCAAAGGGTACTACCTTGAAGTAACACTCCCCCTCAGAACATGCTCTCCCAAACACCAAGCACTTCTGTGTGAATAAGAAGAATCAATTTAGTGGAAAGAAGGAATGATCCCCAATTTTTCTCGGAGGTATTCAAATGTCCCTTTAGGAAGTGGCTTGGTGAATATATCTGCTATCTGCTCCTTTGTCTCAATATATTCCAACTTGATGTGCTTTTCTGTGACCTGTTCACGAAGAAAGTGATATTTGATAGGGATGTGCTTTGTCTTGGAGTGCATGACCGGATTCTTGGAGATGCTGATGGCACTTGTGTTGTCACATAAAATTGGAATCGGCTCATCATATGTTACTTGTAGGTCTTGCAGGTTCTGTTTCATCCAAAGGATTTGAGTACAACATGCTGCTGCTGCTATATATTCTGCTTCTGCTGTTGATAAGGATACTGAGGATTGCTTTTTTCTAGACCATGATACCAGACAATTTCCTAAGAAAAATGCTGCACCGCTTGTGCTTCTTCTGTCATCCACACATCCTGCCCAATCTGCGTCTGAGTAAGCTAATAAGTCCAACTCATTTCCTTTTGAATACCATAATCCAAAGTCCATAGTTCCTTTAAGATATCTGAAGATTCTTTTGACTGCAATAACATGAGTTTCCTTTGGAGCTGCTTGAAATCTTGCAACCTGTCCAACAGCTTGCATCACATCTGGCCTTGAAGCTGTCACATACAGTAGGCTACCAATCATTGACCTGTAATGTTTTTGATCCACTACATTTGATTCATCGTCTTTTCTTAACTTGCAGCTAGTAGTCATAGGAGTGCTCACAGGCTTACAATCTTCCATCTTGAACCTCTTCAACATTTCTTTAATGTACTTGGTCTGAGAGATGAAGATGCCGTCTTCACATTGTGATATCTGAAGTCCCAAGAAGAAGGTCAGTTCACCAAGTAGTGACATCTCAAATTCGTTTTGCATAACCTTGGCAAATTGTTGGCTCAGAGTATCATCATCACTACCAAAGATAATATCATCAACATACACTTCAACAATAATTATGCTGTCATGATCAGTCTTGATATACATATTGCTATCTACAGTTCCCCTTTTGAAACGTTGTTTCTGCAAGTAATTGTCCAATCTGGAGTACCAAGCTCTAGGAGCTTGCTTTAACCCATATAGGGCTCTTTTTAATTTGCACACATAGTCCTTGTTTGCTGATAGTTGGAATCCTTCTGGCTGTTCAATGTAGACTTCTTCTTCTAGTTTGCCATTCAAAAAGGCTGATTTGACATCCATTTGATATACTTTGATGTTTTTAGCACAAGCATGGGCCAATATCATTCTTATAGATTCCATTCTGGCTACTGGAGCAAATGTTTCTTCAAAATCTATCCCTTCGATTTGAGCATATCCTTTGCAAACCAACCTCGCCTTGTTTCTGATTACCTGTCCATCTTCATTTAGCTTATTTCTGAAAATCCATTTTGTGCCAATTACATTTTTGTCCTTGGGTCTAGGAACTAGTTCCCAAGTTTCATTTTTCTCGATTTGATCAAGTTCTTCTCCCATGGCTTTGACCCAATGTTCATCTGCACTGGCTTCCGCAAAGTTACTCGGCTCAACTGTAGATAGTAGTGAGAAGTATACTTGTTCTGGTCTTCGGACTTGTCTTCGATCTTTTCTGGTTTCTATGCCGGCATTTTTGTCACCAATAATCAATTCCTGTGGATGATTCTTTTGATACCAATTCTTAGGAGATTTTTGTTGTTCTTGTTGTTGATCCTGTACTTGTTGATCCTGTGTAACTGTTGGTTGAATTTTTCTCTGTTCTTCTTCTTCTTCTTCTTCTTCTACGTCATCATCATCATCTTCTTCTTCATGGTCTTCTGAGTCTTCCTGACATTTTGGCAAGCTCGATTCATCAATCTTTACATTGATGCTTTCCACTGTCTTACCTAATCTCAGGTTGTAACACTTGTAGGCCTTTCTTGTGGAGGAGTACCCAACAAATATTCCTTCGTCTGCACGAGATTCGAATTTTCCAATCTTTTTATCATCTCTTCTGATATAGCACCTGCTTCCGAACACTCTGAAGTGTTGAACATTAGTTGTTCTTCCTGTCCATAGCTCGTAAGGGGTTTTATCAGTGTTGCTTCTGAGCAATCCTCTGTTCATAATGTGGACTGCTGTATGTACTGCTTGAGCCCAAAAATTTTCGCTTAGTTTGGCTTCATTCAACATAGTTCTGGCCATTTCTAACACTGATATGTTCTTCCTTTCTGCTACTCCATTCTGCTGAGGTGTTCTGGCAACTGAAAATTGTCTTTTTATACCATTTTCTTCACAATACTGATAGAATTCATTTGATGTGAATTCTCCGCCATTATCGGATCTGAGACACTTGATTCGTTTACCAGTTTCATTTTCAACCTGTTCTTTAAAGATCTTGAAGCATTCAAAGGCTTCCGATTTCCTGTTAAGAAGGCATACCCATGTCATCCTGGAGTAGTCATCAATGAGCAACATGAAGTATTCTTCACCATCCAATCCTTTATTCTTGGTTGGCCCACATAGATCAGTGTGAACAAGCTCTAAGGGTTTTCTAGAAGAGTATTCTTTTGTCTTGAAATTGGCTTTCGTAAGTTTCCCATGCTGACAGTGCTTGCAGATAGTATCAGTAGGCTTGGTAATCTGTGGCATGTTCCGTACGGCTAGCTTCTTGTTGATCTTGACCAGATTATCAAAATGTACGTGTCCCATTCTTCTATGCCATAACCAATTTTCATCTTCTTTTGCTAGGTGACATTTCTCTTCCTTGATTTCATCCAGAACATATATGTTGTTTGGAGTCCTGGTAGCAGTAGCCACTAACTTTCCTGATCCTTCTTTTCTTATTTTGCAAGACTTTGAGTTGAATGTAAGTTCATGTCCTTGATCACACATCTGACTGACACTCAACAAATTATGCTTCATACTGTCGACAAACAACACATTTTCTGCTACTGTATCTTTGCCGCCAAGATTTACTGTACCTTTTCCAACAACTTTTGCTGATTTATTGTTCCCAAAAGAGACAGATCCTTTATCTTTTTCAAGAAACATGAAGGCATCTTTGTTACCAGTCATATGCCTAGAACAACCACTGTCAACATACCACTTATTGCTACTAGTTTGAGCTTGAGCTTGAAGAGCTATCCCACATTCATGAATACTTAGGTTGTTCTTCTGTCTGATCCATACCTTTTGCTGGTCACCTGTTTGATTGGTTGATACTTGTTTAATGCCTGTAGGAGGGATTGTCATTCTGCAATTTTTGGCTGTATGCCCAAAGTTGTTGCATTTCTGACATTCGACTTCAGAATCCAAGGGAGAAAAACTGTTGTTGTTGTTTCGTTGCCATCTAGAATTTTCATACCTGTTTCTGTTTTCTGCATATCTTCCTTTTGTACAATACATTGCTTTATGCCCAAATATTCCGCAAGAAAAACAATAACCATAAAATGAATATTCATACCTGGGAACAAATGGTCTTCTTGGAGGTGCTGCCCATCTGAAACTTCGATTTTCAACTGGAGTCCATTCTGAGGTTGGTTGTCTAGGTTGAAATGGTCTTCTTAGAGGTGCTGTCAGATTAACTTGTTGATTTTCAACTGGAGCCTGTTCTGGTTGTTGTTTTGGATGATATATGGGTACTTCCTGGATGACGGAGTCTTTGATAGCTTCTGGTTTATCCTCAGCTGTCTTGGAGCTTGAACCTTCATCATTGTGCTTCTTATAACCAAGACCTGTTCTGTCGAGATATGGCTTTTGATTATTGATGATCTGATCAAGTATCTTGGAACTGTTGTCATAGCCTTGACTCACATTTTTCTTTTGTAGTTGAGTTCTTAGAGTCACTATCTCCCCCATTAGTCTCTCACCTTCATTCATACTTTCTTCTAGTTGTTTTCTGAGATTGTCTTGAATTCGTTTGGCTTCTTCTAATTGAATAGGTAGACTTTGAATGAGTTGATCTACTTCTTCAGATATCTGAGGTCTTTCCCGTAACTCCTGTATCTCCTCTTTAAATAGTTTATTCTTTTTCCTTTCTCTTCTCAGCTCTTTCAAAGCACTTATCAATTCTTCCTCCAGGTCTACTTCACCTTCTGAATCGGATTCTTCTTTGTTTTCGGTGATCTCATCTGAGTCTTTTGAATCAACAGCCATGAAGAGTACCCTTTTTGATTCGTTATCACTGTCGCTGTCTGAATCACTATCACTATCTGAGTCATTGTCAGAATCTTCATCTGATGAGCTGGGGTTTCTTTTAGAGTAGAGACTTTTCTTCTTAGCAAACCTTCCATTTTTCTTTCCTTTGAAGTTCCTGTATTTCTTGTGTTTCTTGAAACTGCCATCACTATCAGAGTCTTTCGCATAGGGACATTTTGAAGCAAAGTGACCTATTTTACCACATGAAAAACACTTAAGAGGTAATTTACCTTTGTACTTACCTGTGTCTCTTTTGAGCTTTCTTACGAAGTTTGCTATCTCCTCATCATCTGAATCGTCACTGCAGTTGAAGTGGTATGCTGTCTTTGATTTGGATTTTATTTCTGTATTGTCCTTCTTGGCTTGTTTGTCTTTCATTGCTTGCTTGGAGGAAACTTTAAAGGCTGCTTCTTTTCTAGGTGAGTCTTCATCTTCTAATCTCATTTCATAAGCCACAAGTGTCCCATGTAGTTGGTCTACTGTCATAGTATCCAAGTCAGTCCTTTCTTCCAAGGCTGAGATTTTAGGATTGAATCTGTTGGGAAGCGTTCTTAGTATCTTTTGAACAACAACTGATTCTTCAACCCTTTCACCCAGGCCTCTGATAGTATTTACAAGTTCATCAATTCGAAGAAAATAGGTTGCAATATTCTCGTCATCCTTCATCTTTAGATGTTCAAATTGTCCTCTGTAGGTTTGGAGTTTGGCTTCTTTGACTTTTTTGTCCCCTTCATAGATGGTCTTGAGTTTGTCCCACATTTCCTTAGCAGATGTACAATGCATGACTTTGATGAAGACCGATTCATCCAATGCACTTGAAATATGATTCGTGGCTTTTGAATTTGTATCATAACGAACTAAGTCATCTGGATCTGTTGGTGGAGGTGTTGGTACTTTATATCCATTTTCAACTATTTGCCATACCTGTACTCCTTGAGCTAGCAGAAAAGATTTCATTCGTATACTCCAAAAGGTATAGCCAGTCCCATCAAACATGGGTATTCCATTTTTACTGTGCCTGGCAAACTTGCCCATAATTTCCTTCCAGTGATTAGACTGTTCTTGAAGGAACCCGCTCTGATACCAATTGTTGAAATACTGAGAGGGGGGTGAATCAGTATTTGCCAATTATTAAATTTTTAACTGAGAGCAAGTTGCTAATCACCAATCATAGCAGTATATCATCAACAATAAAAAGGATGCACAGTACACAAGATTTTTACGTGGAAACCCAAGTCCTGGGGGTAAAACCACGGAAGCCTTTTATAATAAAATTTGACCCAGCAACAACTGGGGTTACAAATTTAATACAACTTCTCCAGCTACAACTGGAAGGAGCTACAACCCCTAGGCTTCGTCAGCCACAACTGACAAGCTGTTACAACAGCTCAGCTCACAAGATTGTGAGTCCTAGCACCACCCTACCACCCTTTAAGAAAGAGATTGCTGAACCTGTGGACGTATCAAACAACAAACCCTGCTGCTGATAACCTCTGCTGTATGATCACTACCAAAATATCACTGCTTCTCAACCATCAAACTGTTTCATCAATCCTGTATGTGTTTATACTACCAACCTGTGATAATCCTGTATGTCAGACTGTTCATCAATACTGCTGCTCATCACTAACCGAATACATTGCTGCAACATATCCAAGTCTGCTCAATACTGCTGCAACACAGCCAAGTCATCAAGGTCTGCTCAATACTGCTGCTGAATCAGTCAACTCAATCCACTGTTAAAATTATCAAGTCAATCTAATATTGGTTACTCCTGTTATTTATCTGCTCAATGAAGTCTGCCCAAGCATCAATTCCTTAAAAGATCTGTCTGTCAATCAATCAATAGTCAATACTGTCATCTGTCAAAACCCTGCTCATGAACCTTCACAACCTGCTGCAAAGACTCATCCCAAGTAATCAAGGGTCTGCTCATAATATAATCAGGCCTGAAAAGTCACTGGCCGATTTGATGCATGATGTTTCCCACACACAGAGATTGAAGTTTCCTTGCTATGGATACCACCCAGCAGTAGTTACTTGCTTCTCACAAGGTATATTGACTCCCGAAAATATACAAAATGATGCCCAGTGAATGATGAAGTCTTATAACCTCAGTACCAAAGCTTAGATATGCCAGATATCTTTCCACAACGAGACTGTAGTGTAGAAATGATCCACTCAGTAGTGATATCATTTAATGTTGCCCAACAGTAATATAAGTGAAGACACTCCCACAGTTAATAACTTTAATGTACAGCACTGTAACCTCGCCCAGCAAGAGAAATATTGGTCCACACAGTAATGTTTCTTCCCAGAAAAGTAGAAGTCAGCCCTAGCAAGGTAAATATGGCCCAGAATTAGAGTGTACAACCCTCAAATATAGTGACCAAGTCTGGGAATTAATTAATATGCCCTTCTTTTACCTAACTGTACATAAACAATCATACTGTAATTAACATACCTGTTCATGAACTGTGGAGACTTCAAACACCTTGTGACTTAGCATACCAGTATGACTGGATTTCTGAGGGCTCAGTTCTGTGTACAGGCTCGTGATAGTGATAGCAAGCAGCTTCAGACAACATCAGTCTCTTCTACTTTGGCTGCCTCACACTGAACCGAACTTTCAGACAAAACCTTCAAAAATATTCCACAAATTTCAGGCTGCTGATTTGATGCCCTAGACAGAGATATATTGCTCCTACTTCACAACGATTTGTCCTTAAAAAAAATTCATGTCCATCAACATTTAGTCCCAAACCTATCAGCAAATAATCCTGGAAGATGTTCAGTCCAACCTTCACCAATTCTGTCCATTAAGAAGCTGCCAGCGAATTTATCTTCATGTCCAAAATTATGTAGCTTCTGTTTCTCCTTCTTGCACCCACGAATTATCTCTCCTTAATTATACGAACCTCTATCACAACCACATCATTCTACAAACAACGTAATCTTTCTTCCTTTTTATACAAAATACTTTTCCAGATTTTAAGGGAGGCCGACATGTCAATGAGTTTAATTCAAATTTGAATTTTTAATATATTAAGTTATGGGGCCGACATTGCAAAAAAAAATTATATTGTTTATTATTTTTTAATAATCAAATTAATTTTTAATTTGAATTTTTGCTTAATTTATGGGATCGACCTCCAATTAAATTTGTTTAAATACCATTAATTTTATTCCAGCATTTTCATCAATAATAAAAAATGTATAATTAAATTTGGTCTTCATCAAGCTCGTGGTTATGTTGAGAGGGATGCCCATATGGGGTTTAATGTTATTTTATTTAAAAAATGCTTTATTTTAAAAGTAAAATTTATTATTAAAATATTTGAAGCACTTTTTCATTGTCCCCCTTCAGAATTTTAAGATCTTTTATTATATAATTTTTATATTTAAAGTGCCTTTTCATTTGTCCCCCTTTAAATTTAATTTAGAATTTTAAGATCTTTTATTATTTGATTTTTTAAAGTCTCTTAGTGTATTTTATTAACTATAAAAAAATGCTATATAATGCAAATTTGTAATAAACCTTTTAACAATCCTTTAATTAATGCTTTATTAATTATATAATTATTAAATTCTTTTTAATTTCAAATTTAATTTTAATTAAAAAAAAACTTTTATTAAATTAAAATTCTTTTGATTTAATCCTTTTTATTAATCTTTAATTAGGGCTTAAGCTTAAGTTTAAGTTTAGACTTAGTTTTTAATACTTGTAGTTTATGGATGTTAGGGCTAGGGTGACAAAAGTTAGGACCACTTCAAAAAGTAAGGATACCACCAACACAACGAACTCAAAAGGGAACAAGAAACGACTTAGGGATTCTCAACAAAGTCAATGGGTAACCAGGGCTTTTGCCAATGTCCATAGGCCTCCAAGGGCTTCAAGCTTGGGCTTGGACAAAGTCAAAAGGTCTCCTCAGACACAAACAACCACAAACCAAATACTAACCCTCAGGGGCTCCACAAGGGGCACCAAGACTTAACTGTTGGTATCAATGACCAGACATTGTTGGCATCAATGACAACCTAAACAACAAGGATGAGGCAATGAAGGAAATGGTAGTGGAGGAGGAGGAGGAGGAGGAGGGGGTGGAGGTGATGGATAAGGAGTAGGAGGAGGCAGGGAGAATAGGATGAGCAAGAAGAGGAGGAGGTGGGAGTTGGACAAGGGTAGGGTGTATGCAAAGGATCCTATGGTAGAGGAGGAGGAGGGAGGAGGAGGAGGAAGCAAAGGAGGAGGAGGGGGAGGTAGAGGTAGAGGAGAAAAAATGGGGAGGAGGAGGGAGGGGGGTGCATAGGGGAGGATGAGTGGAAGGAGGTATAGGAGGGGGGAGAATAAGAGGGTGTGGAGGTGGCAGCAGTGAAAGAGGGGGAGGATGAGGCGGTGGTGGAGAAGGAGGATGATGATGATAAAGGGGCAGAAGCGGTGGAGGAGGAGGAGTTTAGGGGCATAGGGGCGAGGTAGAGGAGGAGGAAGAGGAGGCAAGGAGCGGAGAAGTAGGGGGAAGAGGAGGAGGTGGGGGGTGGAAGAGGAGGGGGTGGAGGAGGAAGTGGTGGGGGGGAAGAGGAGGGGGTGGAAGAGATGGTGGTAGCGAAAAAGGGTTAGGATGAGGTGTGGGAGGTGAGAGGTGGTGGTGGTGGAGGAGGAGAAGGAGGATAAGGGCGCAAAGGAAGCATGTGAGGAGGAGGAGGAGGCTTAGAGTAGAGGAGGAGGGGGAAGAGGAGGAGGTGGTGGAGGTGGCAACGGTGGTGATGGAGGAGGAGGAGGAGGAGGGGGATGCAAAGGTGGAATAGGGGGGAGGAGGAAGGAGTTGCGGGGGAAGACTAGAGGAGGAGGGGGAGGAGGTGGAGGAGGGAGAAGAAGAGGAGGGGGAAGAGGCGAAGATAGTGATAGAAGGGTAGGATGACATGGTGAAGGTGGTGGTGGAGGAGGAGGAGGAGGATAACGGGGAAGAGGCAGTGATGGAGGAGGAGGAAGATAATGGGGCAAAGGAAGCGATGGAGGAGGAGGCCAGGAGTGGAGGTGTAGGGGGAAAAGGATGAGGTGGGAGTCAAAAGAGAAGAGGATGGAGGTGAGAATGGTAGTGGAGGTGGGAATGGCAGTGGAGGAGGAGGAGGAGGGCGAGGTGGAGGGGGAGGTGGAGGAGGCAGAGGGGGGAAGGAAGAGTGGAGGAGGAGGTGGAAGTGGAGGAGGAGGGGAGGAAAGAGGAGGTGATTGAGGTGGAAGAGGATGGAGGAATAGGAGGGGGTGGAGGCAACGACAATGGCGAAGGGGGAGGATGAGTTTACGGAAGTAGTGGAGGAGGAGGAGGAGGGGGAGGATAAGGGGGAGCAAGGGGGTGGTAGAGGAAAAGGAGGGTATTGGAGGAGGAGGAAGAGGATGCAGGGAGTGGAGGAGGATGGGCAATAGGATGAGGTGGGACAGGGAAGAAGAGGAGGGAGTTGAGGAAGTGGCGGTGGTGGCAGAGTGTAATGTCCCTTATTAGGAATTTTATTAAAATTGCATTTTTCCACTTTTTTTCCTTGGTTCGACCTTTGACTAGTTTCGATCTCTAGGTCCCAAATTTGCTCCAAATGATCCCAAATCTTCTGAGAAGGTATATGAATGATATTAAAACATAAATATGTGTTTCAGGGATGCCTTTGTACCTTTAAAATACTTCTGCAAATACTCTTTCAATTCTGGTCAATGTAGGTAACTTTACTAGTGATTTCCCTTTGACTAGTATTGGTCTCTAAGTCTCAAATTGACTCCAAATGCCTTCAAATTTTCAAGGAAGGTGTATGAATGATATTAGAACTTGAATATGATGTTTATGGATGACATATGTCCACCAAAAGGCCTATGCAAACTCTCTTAAGATTCTGAACCAATTATGCTATTTTACTAGTAATTTGGGGTTCAAATCCCCCTGGGGTAAGTACTGAAAATGGCTTCCCAAATGCCTCCAAACCCACTCAAATTTATAAACAGAGGTATGTAATGTGTTAATTATTTTATTAAAGTATCATATGCACCATTAATGGATTATTACAACTGTTCTCACCCTCTCCCATTCAACTGCAAAAATCGCCAATTCGACCCTTGGGGAAATGGCACTATTTCACCTCCCAATACAACTAAACTGAGTAAAAATGCTTCAAATGCTCAAGTACAGTACATGAAACTTGTATAATATATCCATGGCAGTATATTGATCACAAATATATCAGAGAATCATCCATTCATTCGAAATCATCATCAATACATTGGCTCACCACAAGGTAGTGGGGAAATGGCATTGTTCTTCCATTAAAAATGAGATTTATACATTTCTACTTGGAATTTCGACCTGAAACTTTTTGGAGATGAAGAACAAAGTATTTAATTCATATTACAAAAGAAATGGGGCATTAAAAGCTTCCCCAAAGAGTACAATATCTCACCAAAAACGCCCTCCCTCAAGGATCAAGAATATGCCATCAAAACTGGAAATGGTTGAAGGAGTGAGCTGCAATAGAAGAAACCATGAGCTGCCCTGTAGCTTACACCTGCAAATAAAGACTCCATTAAATCTCCAAATGAAAGGTCTGAATGGCCTTTCCAATTACCAACTTGGATGGGAATCTTTCACCCTCGAAATTGGCTAAGGCAAGAAACTAGTCATCCACTAGCTCTCCCTCTTCACAATTGCAATTGCAAATTCTACAAATGATCAAAAGCTGGTTTCATTCTTTGTTATTGACATTTATAAACTTCTAATGTCCTCCATAGGTTTAATTCCTTCCAAGAGACTCATGCCAACTCAAGTTGGGAAGAGATTCCAAAGAACGCCACTTGTACAACAATTCCTAGTCTCCCACTTCCACCAAATCACATGTGGAAGCATCTTAGCTGCCCTAACACCCTTGAGCGCCCTCTTGGAGTCTATTTTTATCCCTGACATGTCATATATGTCATATGTCAGCCTTCAGGTCTGATTTGTGTCATAGGTGTCATAGCATCTTCATCATTGTTGTCATAGAGCTAGGGAATCTAGCCCAAGTGTCTCACTAGCTCCAAATTGCCTCTTCCTCTTCCATGGGAGTTACTCTTCCTCTATATTTCGACCTTGGATGAGTCATGCAATGAATAATACCTTTTGGACTCCCCCAAGTATGTTACCATTCACCTTGAATTCAAATTGGTGAGAGAATGATGCCAAATGTAGTGGGGAAATCTAGCCATATGTGGGTCCCACTTACTCCATGTGTCTTCATCATGAAATGCCACTTTGATTTTCACTTGTATATATTTATTTTATCTCCTTTATTAAATATTTATGCCATTCTAATGTTCAAACATCATTTATTATCCCCATTATTCCAAATCCCAAAGCTTCCACCCCAAACCTAGGAAACTAGTAATTTTCCTCCTTGGCAATTATTTGACCTTTAGCATCAATTTGACAAAATCTAATGAATAGGGCCAATGTGATTAGGCCATTGTGACCCAATGCCAAATTTGGGACATGACACAGAGGAGGAGGAGGAGGAATTTGGAGGAGGAGGAGGAGGAGGAGGAGATAGAGGAGACATAGGGGGGAGGAGGAGGGAGGGGTTTGGGAAGAGGGGAGGAGGAGGGGACGGATGTGGAGGAGAGGGGGGAAGAGAAGGGGTGGAGGTAGTTGCAGCAGCAGAGGGGAGGATGAAGTAGTTGATGCAATGGTCGAGGAGGAGGAGGAGGAGGATAAGGGGGAACAGGTGAAGGAGGCAGCATCGAAGGAGGCAGAGGAGAAGGAGGACAAGGAGGGGTTTGGATGAGGGGGGGGAGTAGAGTGGAGGGGAGAGGGATGGGAGAAAGAGGGAGAAGATGAGGAGGTGGGGGAGGAGGAAGAGGAGGAGGGTGGTGGAGAGGAGGAGGTTGAAGCTATGGTAGCAGAGGAAGGGGAGGATGAGGGTGTGGAGGTGGTGGCTGTGATGGAGGAGGAGGAGGAGGATAAGCGGGTAGAGGAGGAAAATGAGAGGGAAAAAGAGAAGGGAGTGGAGGCAATGGTAATGGAAGAGGATGAGAATAAGGAAGGGGAGGCAGTGATGGAGGGGAAGGAGGAGGAGGAGGAGGATAAGAGGGCGTAGGTGGTGGTAAAGGAGGAGGAGGAGGAGGATAAGAGGGTCCAAGTGGCGGTGAAGGAGGATGAGGAGGTATGGAGTGGATGGGGAGGCAATGGTGAAGGAGGAGGAGGAATGGAGAGGAGCAAGAGGGGGAAGAGGAGGGTGTGGAGGAAGTGGTGGAGGTGGAGGAGGACAAGGATGAGGAGGAGGCTGGAGTAGGAGAAGTAGGATGAAAAATCCCCATATTCCACAAAAATTTAAAAGTTTTTCATACGGTAATAAATGCTAATATTAATAATGCGGAAGTATTCTCTAATAGTTTTAATCCCTGTTAGTAACAGATTAGTTGTATGTTAAGAAAGATGACACCATTAGTTATGAGTTATTTTTAAAGTGTCATAACAACATAATGTTATAATTATTGATCTCGTGACATACCCAATTCAATTACATGCATTTGTTTGGATAATTATGCTATTTATTTTATCGCTATTTTTGTAATGATCCTGTAATGACACTATGCATCTGTCATTCTTTATCTAAATTCAATGTTGTAACATTTTATTGAAATACTTAACTATTAACTTTGTTGTAAGAATATTTTATGGTTACTTGTTTAATGTATATGTCGACATTTATGTTATCTCTTACTGAGATTATGATCTTGGATACTAACCAGTTTGTTCTTATTTTTGATGAAGGGGTCCTTTGGGTACCCTAATGCTTACTTAGATATTATATAGATAATGCTCTTACTATTTCTATACAGATCGCAAGTACGAGATTTGATACCAGACCTTCAAGGTTTTGATGTTTGGAGATTTAAAGTAGAAATCGGCATTGAGTCGATGATACATTAGGGTTGGGATTTACATCCTTCCATGCACATAATTAATGTCGGGGTCTAGGATACACACCCTAGCCATCGCTACAACAAATGAGTTTGTTTACAATGTGCTCCAAAGTATCACTATTCCATTTATAATTTCAAAAGTGAAATTATTGATACTATGTGATTTCTTAAGGGTATTACTACCATATTCCATTATATAGTTCCT
The DNA here is from genome assembly GCA_027924585.1 of Larix kaempferi. Taxonomy (NCBI): domain Eukaryota; kingdom Viridiplantae; phylum Streptophyta; class Pinopsida; order Pinales; family Pinaceae; genus Larix; species Larix kaempferi. The sequence goes on along the minus strand of BSBM01000409.1, from coordinate 81,589 downwards.
TTATGGTTTTCATAACGTATTTCTAAACTATATGCCAAGATATTTTTAGTGCAAGACTTAAGGCATTGCACCAACTTATATATGTATTAAACATTAAACATTATAATGTTATTGCTCCTCATTTGGAAACTTGACATGTTTGGATACTATATATAATTGCATTTTTATTTGAAATTAGTGGATAGCTGAGTGTCAACACCATCATGGCATAGTCCATGTGAAGGTTTGTAATGATCCTATTTAATGATTTGCTGAAATGTGAATTGTACTATGGTTTTAACGTAGAAATTTTAAATGATTAAATTAACTTTTGGAATTATAGCAGGTCTTGACTATAGTCATGATTAAGAGATTTAAATGATAGTGGGTTACACATTGGCAAGCCCATGTGAATGGCATAGGGTTTTGACCCAAATCCCTAGCCTTGCATTGAATGGATTTGATCAAAACAAAACTCCATGCGTTCATTTGGAAATGTTGTTGGTAGGGGTGGCCGACAGGCCTCGGCTGCTTAGGGTTTGAATGCTTCACGCTATGTTCCAGGGTTTTGGTGGTGGATCTCTGCATTACAGTTGGAATCTTGACTGCTTGGCACCTGCCATAGGTAAGCCATCAATTTACATCGAAGTGTAATTTATTTATTCCATCAACTTCTTTTATATTGTTACTAACCTCAACTTCTTGCTAGGTGTTGAATGTTGCATGATAGAGTAGCCTTTCGGTTGAGCTTGTGGCTGTCACCTAGGAAACTTATTGATTTCTGAAATGGGCCTTGGTAAGCCTCAACGGTTCTCTAGATACACTGACATGGTTAGGTTCCGTGTCTTCAACTTGTGTTTTGCACGACGACCGGTTGTGTGGCTTCACTGTAACCACTGTATTGAGTTTCGTTGTTTTGTATTAAAAGATGCTAAGTCGTATGGAATTTTGTAAAGAAAAGGGTGTTGAACCCTCAAGCCTTTGGCTCACATTGGCTTCTCAACATTTAAATGGAAATTTTTTATTGGTTTTTAAAGGCCGTGTGTATATATTTTAAATGGTTGACAGTGATGACCTCGAGCCATGGCTCTAGACTAAATGAGATGTATTTTGTGTAAATATCAGTTCTTTGGATTCATTTTCTGGGCATTACCCTAGCCCCTACAGTAACCTCTGTAATTTAGATTTTTTCTGTGTTTTTTAATTAGTTACTATGTAATAATCTGAATTGATGTATAATTTATATTTTTGAAAAATTATTTGTATGCAATGGAAGGTCTGGACAAAATTCCCAAAGTTTACAAGCTCGACACTAGTAGTGAACAAAGGGAAAAGCCCTCTTGCTCGTAGCTTGCAGAAGGATGTTTTATTTAAATGCTTGTTTAGCTTTTAGAGTTGGTTTCCTCCAAACCCTAAACCTTATCTATAAATTATTTTATAAATGCTTGATGGCTGGGCGAGCTCATTTAAGAGACTCGAACCCCTAACCATTCCTTTGATATTTGATGTCTAAGGTATCAATACCCTCGATGGGTGACATCATGCTCTGTCTAGAGATGTGTTTATTTTATAATCTTGATAATTAATTACAGTGTTACTATAATATGATACAACACTAATGTTGAATACTTTGTTTGAAAAAAAAACCATCGTTACAGAGTTAATTTTTAAATATTTTATAACAAGTAGTATTTACAGGGTTTCGACCCGAAACTAGTTACAGGGTTCAAACCCTAACTATTCGTTAAGCTTGTAATGAGGTTCATTCGAAGGAATCTCGACCGTATTAGGATTCAACAAAATGTATTAGTTGTGGAAGTGTTCGATTTGAAAGTCTGTTTAATGTTTATGTTATACATATTTTATAAATTGCAGTACTAGTATGGTTCATCTTGGCTATCGTACTTCTAACATGAAGACTTGGACTCTGTATTTTTTTATCTATTTTAATTTATAATTGCTCCGATAGTTTGATAGGAAACAATTCTGTTTCTTTTACATATTCGTACATGGTGGATGAATTGGTTATTGCATAACTTAATAGTATAAAAATGGTAGAGGATTGGTTTATTTACCTTATTTTTTGTTTATAGATCTATGAAGAAATAATGTAAAGTTTCAATTAGGTTTTCACTACTTAAATCCTATTATTTATCGTGAATGATAACATCATTCATGATACAACAACTATTTAATATTGAATGAGGAAAAACTATTTTTATCAAAGCTTTTCAGAATAATTATAAAGACACTAATAAAATCTAGAGATTTTTTTTCAGTATGCATTCATCTTAGACATCATATTTTATCAATTACTGTATAGAAAAAAACTTGAAGGTGATTCAAATTCATTTTCAAACTGTCTATCTCAGATCAATCAAATCTACCTACTTAACAAAAATTCTTGTACTAGAGTACGTCGCTTAAATGCGAGTGGAAAAATACAGTGAAGAGTTTCATTGATCAATCTATTACATCTATTCATTCATTGAATTTGTATAACTAAATTTATCAGTTCAGAAATCAATTATTTAGAACTTCTAACAGATATCTAAGATATAATGGAATCATTTAATACATTAGCACACAGCCATTCAGAAAGTAAGTTAGCAGTAAGGAAATGAAATAATGCAAGTAGAACCTGATAAATGTAGAGGGGGACAAACACCCAAAGGATCCTGTTCCACCCAACCTTTTCGTGAAGACAACCAATGTTACTTTCCTTAGGGCCCTCGAGCCTGTTCACTAAACCACCAAGACGAAGATTCTATCTGGAGGCAATCTTATCTTTCTGCAACTCAGTAATAATGGTATCTATACTCAGCAGTAAAACTTATGCATTTAGCAGTACTCTTAACTTGTTGCTTCAACAATATAATAGCTGCACTAAGCAGTATCCTTTTAGCTACAATCTTACTCTAGCATTCACCCTACCCTTCCCCTCATCGAATCTCTTGTGCACTCCCACATTTTCTCTTGAAAAATTAAAATGTTGCAAGGAAAAGAAATTGCATACTGAATAGTGAATAATGAATGGTGAGCCACCTGCTCAATTCGATGGATGTATAGAGTGCCTAGGTCTTCGGTTAGTTTTTCAGTAATAATTGAGCCACTTACTCTGTTCCACTTTATTGGGAAACATGACCACAAAAATAGGGAAGTTGCCACCAGCAACAGCTAGAAGTTAATGAAGAAGCTGCCACTTGTCCATTTTCTCTCCACCCTAGTTCATTCCTCCTAGTGGGTCAATGAACACTCTTTAATAGCCTCCTTTGGATATTTATCTCCTCTTTTAATTATTAATAAAAAATAGTAGAGTATTTAATTACAGTCATCCTTGACCTCACTTGGTCAATAATCATAAGAAATTTACAACAACTTATAACATAATGTTTTTCTCACAACATAAAATGTTCAGATTTTGGCTATGTAACATACACACCCTCTTAAGTTCCTCATCGTCCTCGATGTTGCTTTATTCAGCATCTTCTGAGTCTTCCTAGAACAGAATTGGATATGCCTCTCGCATATGACTCTCCAATTCCCAGGTTGCTTCATCTAGACTAAGGTTCTTCCATTGCACCTTTACCTATCCGATAGTGTGATTCCGAAGTATAATTTCCCTCTTGGTGAGGATACAATCCAGTTCCACCAGAAAATCTCCTTCGGGTTCCACCTATACATCATTCCAATTGATCACATGAGTAGCATCATGTACATAGTTTTTCAAAATAGAAATTCTCACTTAGCATAGCTTCACTTAGCATCATGTACAGTATTTCAAAGGGTCCACAATACCTTGGTGCTAACTTAGCATAGCTCCCTAACTTTAAAGAGCTCTTTTTGGGTTTTACCTTCATGAAAACATTCTCACCAACTTGAAACTCTTTCTGAGTTCTTTTGAGATATGCATGACTTTTCTTCCTATCGTGTGCAATTTTCAGATTGCATTGTACCTATTTCACAATTAGTTCCATCTCTTTCAACAAATTAGGTCCTAACAACAACCTGTCAACTGGATTACTCCATGAAATAGGAGTATTACACTTTCTACCATATAGAATTTCAAATGGACTAAGTTTAGCCGAAGCTTGATAATGATTATTATAAGCAAATTCAACTAAGTGCAGATAATCCTCCCATTTACTTGGCTAATCACTAACATACATTTTTAACATATATTCAAGAATCTGATTTACTATTTATGTCTATCCATCAGTTTGTGGATGAAAAGATGTCCTGAAATTTAAAGTAGTATCCAAACCCTTAAAAAAAGACTTCCAAAATTTTCTCGTAAATTTAGAGTCGCTATTCGAAATTATAACTTTAGGGACTCCATGCAAATGAAAGATTTGTTTCATAAAAAATTCAACAATGTTAGCAGCCTTGTAAGTTATTTTAACAGGTATGATATGGGATGCTTTACTAAGCTTGTCCACTACTACCATTATAGAATCATTCTGCTCTTGATTTTTAGGTAAACGAGTTATAACGTCAATACTGATTATTTCCCATTTTCAATCCGAAATTGGCAATGGCTGTAATAAACCAGCTGGGTGTTGATGTTTAGTTTTAACTTGCTGACATTTAATGCACCTAGCTATATATTCTGCTACTTCATTTTTCATATTCGGCCAAAAGCAATCATTCCTTAACATTGTTATCATCTTTTGGTAACCAAGGTGTCCTGAATAGGGACTTGTTGTTGCCGCAACATCCCCCCCCCAGATTTTTTGAAAATATTGCCCCCCCCCCTCCTTTTTTGCTTTTGAGAGGATGTTTTCCTAAGAATATCTAAACATCATAGTCTCTCTTACTTAGCATTTCCCCTGAAGAAAGGTCTTTTACTTTGCTTACTCATTGAGTTCATTTTCTTTTCTTGCCTAAGTAAAAATCAAGATCTTGAGCTGAAACGGAGGAAGTTCTGAGCTAACTTTTCCACAACGGCGGAAGGGTTGCTCCAAACTTTCTAAAACGACGAAAGAAAACGACCAAGTCAAGCCGCGTCGGAAGACTCATCTTATGTTTCCGAAAAAAAAAACCTTTGACGAAGTGAGCCCGCGACGGAAGCAATTCACCAATTTTCTCTGCAACAGCGGGAGAATTTGCCCAACTCTCCCATAGGCGATTGGAATTTATGAATAAGTCATCTTTGTAGGAGGACTCGTCTACCTTTCCCGAAATAGCGAAGGTCTTCAAGTAACTCTTCCGCAAAAGCAGACAAACTCACTTAATTTGGCCGATGCATAGCATCACGCTTTCCTTTTGTGGAAAAGTTCAGACAATTCTCCCACAACGGCGGGCAAACTCAGCCTCTCTTTCCGCAACAACGGGCAAACTCAGCCTTTCTTTCAATAGGAGATGGAGGCCTTAATCAATCCTTTCTGATTTTTGGTGGTCGCATTTATTAAGAAAAGGTCGATTTGACCCATCTGTACACTTCTTTAACCCCATTTTAATGGCTTGCTACCACCCTAATAATGGCTGACACATACCATTTTTATTTATATAGGGCATGAACCCCGTTGGGTTTTCATTATTTCCATTGGTCAGAAGCGGTCATTCCGTTCCCATCCAAGTTTGCAAGCACCTGCTATAGGCTCACCAATTCCGCCAAGGTATCAATGCTTACCTACCGTCGTATTTCAACAAGTAAGTACCGTGTTAAGCCTCATGTACTGGATTGTGTGGTTAAGGTAAATGTTATGTGTATGGTTCTATTCTTTTTTCCTTATCCATGTCAAGTTGTGTAGTTTGATCATGGCCGAAGAAACCCATACCTTTTTTTTCTTTGTTCAAATGCACCAAAGTCTTGCTCATATGAACGTGGACACCCCGGGACCCTGGGCACCCATTAAGCCGTCAGTTTTGGAAATATCCAAACTAACCCATCCACCCTTCTATGAAGAGCGTCAATATTCTTACCCAACTGTGAAAGTTTGCATTGTTTTAACACAGTACTCAGAATCGCTTTGCGCTTACGGTTTATCATTTTGAAATGCATGTCCTTTATTTTCATAAGTGCAATATAGCGCCCTACTAAAACATTTTAGTTTTTCACAGGGATTATGAAATAGCATATATAGATGTTTAAACTAGAAAAGAAGAGCCATTTAAAGTTTGCAAATCAGTAGTGAAACGAATTTGAAGCTTTCAATCGGCATTTTAGGCCTCAATAATATGAGTAGAATGATAATCGCTGACATTGCATCATATTCCTATAGGATTTTTCAAAAATGGCCAAAGGTGGCAAGAGAAAGTCAAAGGCAACTGAAGAAAGCAAATGAGTAGAAACTACATTCCAGGATACAAAGTGCACCATAGGCATGCCTCCAGAAGTAAACTGGGGAGACGTTTACCATATGATAAGAGATCACGACTTCCATGAAGCTCTTCTTGAGGAAGAATATTTATATTAGAACATCATACACTCTTATATATCTAAGGCAGCCACACATCCAGATATTTTCCCATGCTCAGAAGTAATTCGATGGATTTTGCAGCATGCGAACACCGAGAGAAGAGTTATAGCAGACAACAAAGGAAAGGATTTTGCCTCATTTCACCTATCCTATATCTCAATGGCTTACAAGTTTCCCAAAGCCCAGCAGTGGCTTGATGATGCATGGTTGGAAGAGATCCAGATGGATATTCTAGAGATGGCTAGGAAGTTGTTAATTTCAGGAAAACAAATCAGAAAAAAGGATAGTGAGGAGTACGAGGTTCAGAATCTGAGGCCCCCTTTTAGACTGATCGCTCTCATGTTGAGCAGAATCTTCGAAAGACCTGATGGGATGATGTTCATGCTGCAATGGGTTCCCATCATCCACTACGTAGCTTTCAAAGGGACAATTTTCAACTGGGCTGATATTCTCTCGGACAGCCTGTCATCAGCTATAATTGCTACACGAGAAGGGTTAGTGGAGAGGAAGGAAGAATGCTATATGGTATCTTACTTGATAGATTTTATTGTGGTGAAATGCCCCTTTCCCAAGTTGGGATGCATATGGAACTCGGCGGATGGTGCAGTGTTCATCGCCTACAAAAATTTTTGGCCTCAGAATTACAAGAGGCATTACAAACTAATTTGTGAGGAGTTCATCATGCCCCTATATGAATTAATGTTTAATGAAGAACCCAACTACCTATTTGAGAACGCCATGGAAGTTTTGGAGAAATATGGTGATTTCTATTTTTTGCCAAGAGGTACCTACATAAGAATGTACGGAGGCTCCAAATCCCCATATATCCTACCTAGGTATGCTACGGATTATATAGTCCACAAGGAGGTAGTAAGACAGGTCTTCATTGATAGAATTGGTAGTACCTTATATAAGGCCAAGAAGGCTACTTTCCTGCCTTTACCTTTCTATGATGGGGCCTACAACTTCTCAGGAATTGCAACTGTAGAAGATTTTGTCACAGAGTTGAAAAGATTTCATTTTGGGAAAAATATTTTTCACAGAAATGATCGACAAGGTAAAGCTGCACAACATTGCAAAGAAATCTCTACTCCCTTTGAATATGCTAACTATTATGATCAAGAGGAGGAAGCATATAGAGGGGTTAGCAATATGACTGAGCTACGTATTTTTCAACTTGGCAAAGGAGGAGCTAGCTCAAGCTCTAATGTTGTGGAGAAAATAGATCAGCAGTGAGAAATGGGTACCTTGTGGACTGCTGAGACTCTCTCGAAAGAAGAACAAAGGCTCCAGGAACAAGCCAAGAAAAAGCAGGAGGAAGCTAAGAAAAATATCAACAAGGAAAAAGAGGATAAACTCTGAGAAGAAGATACTTTAAGAGCACAAGCAGCTGAAGCTGAAGCAAAGAGGATTCAAGAAGATGAGAGGATCAGATTGGAAAGAAATGTGAAGCAGGAAGAAGATGACACACTAAGAAGGGAGCAGGAGGAAGAGGCACAAGGAAAAGAAGAAGAAGAAAAGAAATCCAAAGAGGATGCTGACCCCAAAATCCCAAGCACACAAGAAATGGATATGAATTCCCCCATAAGAAACCTTCCACTCGTCCCATTTACACCATCCAAGAATAGCAAGGTGTCCCAATGGGATAAGTGCACTTATAACAAAAAGAGGAAATCCATTGTTAAAGAAATGGTGACTAGGGTGAAGAGGCCTTTTCAACTAGATATCGTCACCAGGCATGAAACCACAGTCATGCAAGGTACCGAAGATGACCCCCAACTCATGGCATCTATTTATGTGTCTATTGTTCTAGCAACCACCGACAATGTCAACATACTAGGGGATAAATTGAGTCTAGAGAAAGAGAGAGCCCGTCAGTTGTCGGAGGCATTAGTCAAAGAGCAAAATTATACAAATTTAATGATTGAAAAGAATGATGATCTCACATCCCAAAAGGAAGAATTAAATGAAACGCTTCAATAGATGGAAGCTGATAGGAGAGCTTTGGCAATGCAAGTAAGGGTGTTAGAGGAAGAAAAGGGAGAAATTGAAGATAAAAACCTGAAGCTTGAATCAGAGAAGTTTGACAATGTTCAACAGATTTACGACCTGAAGGAACACATGGAAAAGTTGTAAGAAGGCAACGAATTGTTAGAACAGAAATTGGAACTGGAAAACAACAAAATGGGAGACAATAGCCCCTTCCACGAGCAAGTATGTGAAATACTAAGAAGGACCTGCGGCTTCCAAGAACTTCTATCAGAGGAAATCTACAAATTAAAGGAAATAATGGCCAAGGTAAAGGAAATCAATGTCAAAGCCACCAGGGTCAGGAGGAAGCATGCACGCATCAGCTGAGAGATTAAGAAACACATTGAGTGGAGAGAAGGGAAATCAGAGTTCCCAGCAACTCTTCTCCTTAAGTCTGTTGTTGAATACAGAGCAGATGTGCACACCTTGGATTATTCTAAAGATTGCAGAGTAAAGTTGGCCACCGTAACCCTAGCTACTTATGAGCGGTGCAAGAATTTGTATTCTCAAATACGAGCCACACAGGAAAGTTGTCAGATGGCCATGCCCCATAGGATAGAAGGATTACCAAATAGAGTACAACGTTTATCTGACCTGAATGAGGGGATCAAGGTAGAAAGCGAATATGTGCAGAAGCTGGACATCTTGACTTCAGAAGACCTACACCAATTTATCAGCCAGGCTACTATTCATAAACATTGCCAAGAATAAAGTCTCCGAGCCACTATGGCAGAAATGATTATCCTAGAAGAAGAGCTTGTGAAGCAAGAAGTGTCTCTTAGATTTATGATTCCTCTAGTTGGAATCAATATTGTAATGGAAGCAAATCAGTGGGGAAATTACATAGCAGAGGTAGACAGGGCATTGGCCGCCAACCAAGCTTCGACCTCAGAGAGTGTTCCACTTGCTGCAGTAGCATTAGTTTCAGAAGAAACACCAGCAGTCTCAGAAGCGCCCAAGTCAACCAAGGAGCCAGCTCAGGGATAGCTCACATTCGCTAACGTCTGACTAATGAAAGCCAGCATGCATCTTTGGTTTCTATTTTATGCGTATACCTTTGAATTATTGAAATGACTTGTGGGTTTTAAACCCTATTCCCTTTTGTAAAATGAATTGGGATATTTCTTCTTTTTGTAATATCAGCACTACAAGACAAATTAGAGGAATATAAACGGTTAGGGTATAGGTGGCAGCTCCTAGCACATTTTGTAAAGCTATATATAGCTGATTAGAAGGGAATAGAGGGGACTTTTGGGAGGTGAAAGTACATTTCTATCCTGTATGTGAACTATTTCTGCTACATGAATAAGAAAATCGTTTTGGCCTGTTGAGGTCTACACAACGCTTTGCTTGGGATCGTGTTGGATAATTGCTAAACTATTTCTGCATCTTTCATACATTTCCTGTGAAATCTTTCCTAGCTATTGTGAATTAATTCTCTGCTATGAATGATTTCATTTCCTTTGCAAAATTTATGTGTTAAATGGGTAATAGAATGTTTATCTTTATCGAAGCTATCTTGGATAATCTTTATTTCTGCTGTAAATGCTTCTTTCCAATCTAACAGTTATCTCTGAAATTATTGGGTGCATTTCCAGTTTATTACTCATTCTTTAAATTTGATCCTTATAAGGATAGGTTAATTTAGATTTAATTATCTTAGAATAGATTTGTTTAACGCATGCATTTAATTTAGGGCACATGCATATCATCTTAAACATAAAAAATATAAATGGTGGATCGAGCTACAACCGGTGCAAAATAAACAAATCTTTAAACCTTACACGGTAGCCAGAACCGTTAACCGGATGGATTCCCTACACCAAATGGTAAGTGATCTAATTGGGATCGTTTACTGGGGAGAATCCCTTGTTGATTGATGTTGCGATATTAGAGGCATCAACATTTTTTGGTGCTAGAAGGAGGGCCAATAGTGCATGGCTAGCAGAAGAGACCCTTTTGTAAGAAATTTTTCCACTAAAAACCCATCCGAAATAGTTATCCCGGACATTCCAGATATGGAATAAAGAAATCAAGAAAATCCTAATTCTGAGACAGAACAACAAGAAACATTGTATGTTGTCCCTTTTGAGGAAGTAAATCGCTTCAGGAGACATACTCGCTCCTACGTTAGAAGTCTTGGAGGACTAACAACAGTTCCTTTGTTACCTAGAATCAGAGCTCCTCGAAAAAATCCTCAGTGTACAAGGGATTCCATTCTCGTTCAAATTCTAGAAGAATTATTAAATTTATCTCTAGAAGAAATCACTGAACCTTTTCACGAAGTTAGACTCGAGACTCCCACGAATCCAGAATAGCAGCACACTCCAAGACATACTCCTCATAACTCACCACCACATACACCACCACGTTCCCCACCTAGAGTCATGGCCATACCAACATGGAGAGCAAGAGGAGCATTAAATGTAGTGGGACCATTCCATGATTTACCAAAAAACCCAGAAAAGGTTTTACCTAAGTATGACCCTGGCAAAGGAATTTTTGTTGAGGACCACCTCAAAAGTTTTTATTTAGCCTTGAATATTCTTAATGTAGAATATGAAGATGTGGTTTGTCACCATTTTCCTTATACTTTCGAACCCAAAGTATCTTCCTGGTATTTTAGTTTGCAAGCTAGTTCGATAACGAGTTGGGAAGATTTTGAGAAATGTTTTCTTAAAAAGTATGGCAATCAGAAAACTGTAGATACTCTTATGAAAGAATTGTTGTCTATGAGAATGGAAAGGAATGAGAAAGTTCAAGAGTTTAACCAAAGGTTCACAACATTGTTAAATAATTTTAGTGATGCAACAAAGCCTACTGAGGAATGCTTAGTAGAATATTATACAACAACTCTTAAATCCCCACTAGCAATGTTCGTCAAGAGAACAAAAAAAATACCCTGACAGAAAATTTTGAAGAAGCCAATAAAGTAGAAGAGGAGGCTGACAGCATCGCCAAACATGCTATCGATGTAGAGGCCAAGCCAACAACTGTTAAGAAACCTTTTTTGTTAAGTAGGGATAAAGAAGAACCCACAACAGATTTATAAAATGTCATAAAAATGATGTAGAAACTCTCCAATAAAATTGTGGATCTAGAAGAGGATAAGGCAACGAGTTCTTCAAGGCCACCTTTCAAGCCTTTTTATAAAAAAAAAGACGAAAATGGACAGTCAACCCTACCAATAAACAATTATGTTGTACTAAATTTAAATGAAATAGGCATGGACCACTTCTGCACTTTCCATCAAGAACAACACTCGGAGAAAAGCTATCCACAGTGGATCAATTCGATGAGCTTAGTAATGAACCAAATGTTAGATGCACAAATGCCTGAGCAGATGAACCCCCAACAAGAACCAATTATTGAGAGTGAAGAACCTGCTCCCGACACTACGACGATCCTTTGGGATTGGAATCCTACCCAAGAGACATCCTGTGATCGATCCAACAATAGAAGTAAAGGCCCAGTGATCGATCCAAAAATAGAAGCACCTAAAGCAAGATCTAATAAAATACCAAAGCGGCACATAACTATCATTCCTCCCCAACCCAAGACAAACCCGACAGTTTCTCCTACAGTGACTAAAGAACCAAACTTAGAAATAATCAAACAGCCACGAGTTTCTTCAAACAAAACAGAAAATCAATCCAAGAGTTCAAAGGAATGTGACATGAGCTATGATATATTTGAGGATATTAAGAAAACAAAAGCAAACGTTTCCATTTTTTAATATGTGTAGCTTATCGCAACAGAGGAAGAGATTGATGGAGGCCTTTGATCCACAAATGAGTGCCTTAGTAGAAAACACTGACGAGAACCCGAAAATTAATGAAGCAAGTATTGGCGGAAAATCGAAGTCTCAAACCCTGCCTTTCCTTTTAACTTTCGAGATTTTTAATCATAATGTGCATAATTGTTTGGTAGACTCAGGTGCTAGTTCGAATGTCATGCCTTTTTCAATTTGCAAAAGGATTAATGGACAGCCAATCCCATCCACATCTCAAATCATTCAACTAGATAGAACTGCTATCAAGGTTATTGGTGAACTGAAAGATGTTCTTATTAGATTGTCATCCGATCCTAGAGTATGTCAATTCATTGATATAATGATGGTTGGTATCCCTGAGGCATATGGTTTAATTTTGAGTAGGGACTGGTCTACGAAACTAAATGGCTATTTTGCAACGAATTGGTCTCATTTGTGGCTTCCCTTTCAAAATAGGAAAAGTCAGATCAAGATATTAAGAGAGCCACACATGAAACAAAATGTTACTCAGCTAGAGAAAAAAAATGAAGCTATAGCTTTTTCGTCTTCAGTTTTAGGCAATTACTTCTTGGAAATCAAACCTGGGAATTACCAATCATAAGAGGTTAGCCATATTTCAGACAAACAGTCCGATCTCCTTTAGTTTTCATGGGATGATGATATCGATTGTAACATAGTAGATTTAGTTACTAATTTAGACAGTAATGAAACTAACTTAGTTAAAGAAGAGAATATTTTCTGGACCCTTTACTTTAATGGCTCCAAGACTCAGGAAGGATCTGGATCCGGTTGCATTTTAATTGATCCTGATGGAAACAAGCATTTTTTATCTTGTAGATTAGAATTTGAGTGTACTAATAATACACCAAAATATGAAGCTCTCATTCATGGGTTGAAGAAAGCCATTGGTCTCAATGTCAAGTTTTTGAAAGTCTTTGGTGATTCTGAAATTGTTGTTAGGAAAATAAGAAATACGATTCATTGTCTCTCACCACATTTAAAGGGTTATCAAGCTGAGGTTTGGGATCTGATTTCATGTTTTGATGCTTTCAATATTAATTATGTTCCTATATTGAAGAATGCTGCAGCTGATTTGTTAGCAACCTCTGCTTCCAGTTTAGTCCCCACTAATAAGAAATGTTCTATTGAATTAATTTCAAGGCCCTCTGTTCTAGAAAACATCACAAATCTTAGGGTATTTGATGATGATGATCAGATCATTGATTTCTTAACAAATGAAGATGTCTTCCAAGAGGCTATAATAGATGAAGTGCATCATGATTTAGATTTACAAAATAAAGATATTGTTGTTACAACACAATCTTCCACCTTGTGAGCATCAACGTTCTTTGGCATGTAGGATCCATTTCATTGACTCAGATTCTCTTTATATCCTTCAGACATATTTTTTCCTCATTTTTCCTTTGACCTACTTGTTGCATCATTATAGAAAGCGTACCCACGAGTTGCATCACTATAGCCTACGGGTATCAAGTAAAATGGTAAAAATCACTAGTTTATTACTTTTTACTCCCAAAAAGCGATCATTGGGTGACCTTTGGCTCTCCACCTGCCCAAGTAACATCTCGATGTGTCCTTTCACTTACCTTTGAGAGGACTATATATTGAGCACATATGGCTTGTGGATGGGAGGAGAAAGAAGAGCAAGAGAAATCTAGTGTATTTTTGCCCTATCTTGAGTCTACACTCATTGATCCTTGTAGTTGTGAACCCTTTATGTTCACCTTCCAAACTCCTATCTAGTTTGAGTTTTCCATTCATGGAGGATTGAATTGGTGGAGGCACAAGTGGATTGATCCAGATTGGTTGCTGACGAGAGGTTGTATCACTTTGTACTTCTTCTTGTTTATTAATAGAAATACTCATATTCTCGTCCATTAATGTTGTAAATATTGTTTATATTACATTGGGTTGCATTTACTTGTTATATCACGAACTATTGCTATTGATGATGTTAATGCCGTTTTTATATTATATGTACTTTTTGTATATTGGCTGCCAAGACTAATTTGCAGATTCAAGTGCACGGATCGGAAAAGCTCCAACGGGGATCTACATCAAACGTTTGGATCGAGGTTGGTTGTCTTCTTCATTATCTTAGCATTGTCATTTATATAGCATAGTTCTGAGGATTGAGTTGATTTCTGGTAGTCATCTGTCTATTATGGTACACCCCAAGCCATAGTGAGTTTTCTCCAACACAGAAATGGCGACTCCGCTGGGGAAAACATCCATCTTTGGGATTTTTTGAGCATTAGTCCATATTTAGAGTTGTTGTTTGTCAAAGCTCTATGTCACTTATCTGTCGTTGAGATACACTATAGAAAACTTGTTTTTTCTAAGCCATTGGACTCTCTGTTTGCCAATTTTCCTTTCCCCACCCATGGGCTAGCTTATCTCTGCCCGCGTATACCCGCCTCTGTTTACTCTACTACTTGCGGGTACCCGCAGGTATTCCTTCGACAGTAGCGTACAACTCCGACTTTTGTTGGTTTCTGACCTTTGGTTGTTGTTGGGTTGGTTTTGGTTGATCTTGAGTCTTTGTTGGCCTATTTCTTGACTGTTCCATGCCTTGGTTGTGACCAGAACTCTTCATTTCTCTTGGTTGAGCCTTGTTGGTTTTTTACCATATTTGGATTTAGCCTTGTTGGTTTTTTCCTTTTGAGCTCATTCCTTTGGCTGAGTCTTACTGTTTGGTATCTTCCTGGTTGACTTAGTGATCTCCTTGGCATATCAGTGACTAACTAGTAGGATTTTGCTTGCATTTTTCATTTCCATATATTGAAAAATACAAAAAAAATACACATAGTTTTTTGCATTTTCCTTTCATTTATAAGAGAAAATTAAAAAAAAAATTGCTTTTATGTATTTCATCTTGCATTGAGTGTTTTCTTCCTTCATTTAGATTCTGATTGTGCATTGAAAGAAATATAAAAGGATTGCATATTTATTTCAGAATCGTTGGTTTGATTGTGCATATTAGGGGCATTGTTTTCATTGGATAGATGGGTCTAGGATTTGACGATTTTGCATACTATTGAGTCTTACACATCACTAGTTTCATGATCATATCCCTTGAGTAATCATAGCCATTAAAATTAACGCTTAATCTTAAAATTGATTAGACTGATTTTATTTATAGGGTACACCAACTAGCATAGGTTTAGAGTCTTGGAATAGATCATTGTGAGTTAACAATCCAAGACTACTAGACGAAACATTAGGTGTCTGACCAGGGAGTGGAGGAATCCATGGTATAGATCGGTGTTCTCAGGAAGCTCTACTCAAGCCAAAGTTAAGCACGAGGTCACGGGAGGTTGGTTGAAGGGATATCCCTCTGATACCGACTGAATGTGGGAGATATTTCCATGATTTGTTCGTATCAAGGGACTCTTGGGGGATTTGACCCTCATTGAGTTTCGAGCTCAGCTACCCTACCCATACAATGGATTCCACCTGCGACTGTCCCCCTGAGCATTGGTTATATTGCGGTGACCATAGTTTCCTTACCTAGGTATCGCATAGGGTACTTGTAGTGGTTATACTGTTCGTGTCCTGAGTCAGATAGGGATTGGATAACATAGTTGTTTGTTGCCGAGGGTTACGGCCCTTTGCATGTAGTGAAGCCTAGGTGTCTCTATAACTCATTATGTTAGCTTCGGCTATAGTTTGGGAGTCTCAAGCCTCTTCTAGGCGAGACATATCGGCTCTAGTGTTGAGAGCTCATTTAGCCACTCTGTTTGTCTACTCTTGGCTGCAGTTTCTCTACGTGTGTGCTTTTGATTTACTATTTTTTGATCGATAGTTGGCCTTTAGGGGATGTTTTGATTATATATTCTCCCCGGAGATATCGTGGAATGGATCCCTACTCTCTGTCGATCCTGTCGGTTGGCTGGTTTAAAGCTAGCTGAGTTTTCACACCGTGTTGCTAGAGGATGCCGGAGGGCTCCCTCTAAGTCTTCGAATTCTTACGAGAAATATTTCCAAGATGTCATGACTGCTACACATTCCGATACTGAGGAAAAACCTTCGACTCCATCAGGTAGAGTCGACCACACTTCCGATCCCCACACTCCTCGTAAGGAGTGGGGAGGTGATCCACCTAAGACTCAACCTAGTTCTATTTGGTCTAATCCACTTGAACGAGATCTGTTCGATCCTTTGAATCTGAATAATTATCTTTACGGAATGCCAACCTTACCTGAGGATGAAGAACAGGACGACACATTCATTCCTTCGTTTCCACACAGTTATAGACATGGGATGCTAGAGTTACATGACGACACCAGTCCTACGATCAACCCAACAACACTCTCTTTTGGTATGCCTAGTTATAGTACAGTTGAACCTTCCACTATGTTTGGTAGTCACATTGGCACTAGTCATGGTGTTAGCCATACTATACCGACTAGGGGAACTATGTTGTCCACTCACACACATAGTATGGGGACTGGTCATGTTCCTCCTAACAATGCTAATGTTGGAAGAATACCACCTCCCAGGATTGCCCAACCTAATAGGAATGTTGTTTGAAACATGACTCGCCATCCACCACATAATACACATGCCGCTACTCCTCAACCCAGGACTACTTTTACAGATGTTAATGCTCCTCCCAACCACGGGGGTGGACATATACCGCATGCTTTTGCGTCCACTCCCGCCACTAGTAATGCCAATGTAGGGGGTGGGAATCTAGCCTATCCACATGGACATAACGCCACCATCCCTACTACTAGTAACACCAATATTGGGGCTGGGAATACTTCTCATGCTTCTGGTCACCACACGACTGCTCAAGCTAATCCTAATGCTGGGGGTGAGAACATACCATACCATTATGGTCATTACAACATGGTTCCCGCTATGAATAGTACATATATGCCCCATACTCATGGTGGAAACCCTTACTACAACACAGTCGGTGCTAGCCACCAGTACCATCCACCACCCCAATATGGTGCCCAAAACACGCACATACCTGCTTACTCTCAAATGGGTCAGGCAGGATGAGGTTATCAATCCTATGGCCATGGGAAAGATTATGGTCCGTCAAGTCCTTATTATCAGCAAGTTAATCCTCATGGTCAAGCTTTTGGTCCATCTTATAATACGGTTCCGTTTAACAAACCTTTTATGGGGGCTTATAATCAAGCTTTCCAGCCTCAGCTCCCATTCCTTGCACGCTTGAATCTTCTGGATCTTTCGAAGCTCACGAATGATCCGGTGTGTCATGACCCTACTTGGCCCCCAGTCCCTACCAAGCTCCCTTTGGACATTCCTAAGTTTTAGGGGAAAGGTGGTGAGGACTCGGGAGATCATGTCACGACATTTCACCTTTGGTGCTCCTCCAACTCATTGAATCACAATTCCATTAGATTGCGACTATTTCAACACACCCTCATAAGGGCAGCCACGAAGTGGTACGTCGAGTTGCCTGGAAACACCTATAGGGGTTTTAACGAAATTGCTTTGGTTTTCTTAGATCATTTCTAGTTGCTGATTCGCTATGATACTGGCACTGAACTTTTATCTACCTTCCATCAGAACAAGGCCACGCATATTTCTGACCACGTTCAAGAGTGGCATCGACGGAAGAGGTTAGTGAAAGCCAACATTCCTCCATAGTTCTTGTTGGAATGGTTCCTCAAGTCTCTACTCCCATACATTGCTAAGGATGTTTCGATGTACGGCATTTTGATTGAGGAACAAGCTATCTTGAAAGTCCAACAGTTAGACTTATTATACTCTCAGTCTGGCATTTTGTATGACATCATCCTTGACGCACCGCGTACACATCATGAGCCCATGTCAGTTCCTGGACCACATGCCGATGGAATCATTGGATCTGCAATCACTCTCCCCATAGATTTGGTAGCTAATCAAATGCAGAATTTGTCACTAAACCAGTCTACTCCCGGACAAGTTCACACCTTGTCCACTTCCACCCCATTGTCCGATGTACACAGTGTGCAAACGATGAACCAGTCAGGTAACCAACAACCTGGTGGTAAGAAAAAGGGGAGAAATAATCGTAAGGGTGGAAACAATGGGAATAACAATAGCAATCGCAATACCCCTCGTAAGGATAATGCCAACCCTCCACAGGAAGGCAGAAATGCTGGTGAGGACCATAAACCTAGGTGTAAAATGAAGTTTCCTTGCAATATTTGTGGGGAAGACCATCTTACTCACTTATGACCTCGTATTGAAGAACCATCGAAGCACTTGGCACAGAGCCCAGCTGTGTTGAAGGATCCCCTACCTCATCACCAAAACATGGCTTCGCATTCACCCACCACTGGTTATGGACCTGTTGAGACGACAACATCTACTTCCAATACTAGTGGTTATGGATGTGTGAACATGGTTCAGTCAGAGGTTAGTGTTGCCACTCGTCAGCATCATTATGATGCACCACAACCCAATTTGGGGAGTGAGCCTCCGCCTCCTCTTGACAATTCCTTGCATATCAAGAAGCCCTCTATTATGCCGCGGATACCAAAATGTGTTCTTAAGCACTCTTCGCATAATCCTAATGCTTGAGCCACCCACAACTACTCCATCATAGAATATTTTGGCCAAACTCTATGTGCCATGTCGGCTCTTGAAGTTTTGCAAGCCTGTCCTTCTTAGAAGCATGCTCTTTTGAGTGCGTTAGGAGTTCAAGATGGGGGAAGTCCCACTGTTATCAATTTCAATACTACTGATGTCCAACCTCGCTTACCCTACCACGTGGATTTTCAAATCTAGGTGGTGTTCCTTCAGAGTTTAGTCAAACGTACTATGATTGACGAAGGTGCCTCTGCATCAGTAATGTCGTTAGCTTGTTGGAAAGCTCTTGGCTCTCCTCCTCTACTCTCGTCTAGAACCATGTTCACTACATTCAACGGTCGTTCATTTAAGCTGCATGGAAGTATCCCTTCCCTTATTGTCTCCTTGGGAGGTAATTATGTGCCTATTGAAGTCGAGGTGGTTGATGCACCCATCGATTACAACCTTTTACTAGGTCGAAATTGGATGTATGCCATGAAAGCTATCGTGTCCACTGTATTCAGAGTTATCTACTTCCCTCACGAAGGCAATATTGTGACCATCGATTAGTTGGATTACATTAACTCCTCTTCCATAGCATCCACGAGATCCATAGTCCTGTATGTTACTCATTCTCAGCCGGCAACTGGGAACATGGGTGTTGGCATGTACCCTTCATTGATGGGAACTTATGATTTTTCTGCACCTATGAATTTTATTGGAACCATTACCGACGATGTGTCTCCTCGTTCGCATAATATGTCATTCCGGACTTCCTATTTCGATGATCCATGGAATTTACCATCCACAAGTTACACGTCTAGAAACATTTTGCATGTCAGGATGTCTATGACACTGTCTGTAGCTGAGCTTGCTTACCAGCATATTCAACAAGCCACTGCAAAACAAGATCTCTCTTCTTCCCAGAAAGTTGAGGAAGATCCCATTACGCTACCGGTTCGGGCAGCCAACTCATCTTGTTCCCATGATTGCCTCGATGATACTTTGCCTTCTGATGAAGCTATTATGGAGGCCATGTTTGGTAGTGAGAGACCTTGGGAAGATATGCACCATCGCTCTTATTTCCTTCCCAAACTCGTGTTAAGATTTAATATGCTAAGATAGAAAATAGTAGCATTACATTCCATTTCACAATAATAGCATATACAGGATCATTGAAGAAATAACAAGCACAACATAAACACAAGAGACACAGATTTATCCTGGGAAACCCTCATGGGGTAGAAAACCCAGCAAAGCTTCCTCAATATAGATGACCAACAATATACAAAGATGCAAACCCTGAGCAGAAGCTCCTCCTTCTCCATAGCAGACCTCTCCTCCACAAGTGCATTACTCTCAAGTGAGTGAGTGTGTTAAATGAGGAATACACCTCCTCTATTTATACACTACTCCGACTTTTCTTATACACAAGACATGTAGGCTCGCATTTAACCAATGGGTTAAATACCCCACTACGACTGACTGGGCCGACCCCTCTAGGGTGGTCTAATAACCCTTTGACCCACATAACACATATAGGGTCGACCCCCACTAGGGAAGTCTAATAACCCAAGTTACCACATTCCAATGGAGGAATAAACATCTCCGGATATACAATAAGATCTTCACGGAGGAATGAAACATCTCTGGAATAATAAAGTACAAATATAATATTCTTTGAAGTTACAATATCTCGACACTCCCCCTTAACGAGAAGGATATTATAACAGCATCTGCACGAGCAAGGAGTCATCAACATCATACATGATACATCTATAAATCATTGGAAGCTTTCTCAACATCATCAGTAACTCAACCATTTACTAGAACATCTTCAATACTGGAACATCAACATCTTCAGTACTGATTCTTTATCTTCTGCAGCACTCAAACAGCTACAGCAACATCAATATCTGAATCCTCGCGATTGTCAGCATCATCATCACACGATCATTAGCATCGTCATCACACGATCAACATCGTCGTCTAGATCAACACGATCAGCATCGTCACATCATCTCGATCTACAGCATCTGGTTCATCACGAGCTATAGCATCTGGATCATCTCGATCTACAACATCTGGATCATCTCGATCTACAATATCTGGATCATCTCGATCTACAACATCTGGATCATCTGGATCATCTCGATCTACAGCATCTGGATCATCTCGATCTACAGCATCTAGATCATCACGATCTACAGCATATGGATCATCTCGATCTACAGCATCTGGATCATCTTGATCTACAGCATCTGGATCATCACGATCTACAGCATCTGGATCATCTCGATCTACAGCATCTGGATCATCTCGATCTACAGCATCTGGATCATCTCGATCTACAGCATCTGGATCATCTCGATCTAAAACATCTGGATCATCTCGATTTACAGCATCTGAATCATCTGTATTAGTATCCACATCAATACATCTGTCATCAAAACATGTATTCTTACTAATACATATATCATCAAAAACGTGTATTCTCACTAATACATCTATCATCAAAAGCATGTATTCTCACTTAATACATCTATCATCAAAAGCATGTATTCTCACTAATATATCTATCATCAAAAGCATGTATTCTCACTAATACATCTATCATCAATAGCATGTATTCTCACTAATACATCTATCATCAATAGCATGTATTCTCACTAATACATCTATCATCAATAGCATGTATTCTCACTAATACGTCTATCATCAAAACATAGCAGCATACCCTGCAACACACATGATCATATTACAGGATGATCAATCCCGCTCTCTTTAGGACATAGGTCCATGGATGATACAATCCAAATCAAGTTCCAGGATGATCAATCCTTATCACTTTAAGACAAGTCTCATGTCTAGGGACGATGCAATCCCATCACGTACATTTTGAACCCAGTTCATGGACGATGCAGTCCTCACATGTACATTTTGAACCAAGGTCCAGGGACGATGCATTCCTATCTTCAATTCTCGGAGACATCAGTCTACGGATCAATTCTGGGACCAAAGTCTGGGGAAGATACAATCCCCTACCTGTTCATTCAGGACTTCATTATCGGAGACCCAGTCTACGGCTCAATTCTGGGACCGCAGTCTGGGGAAGATACAATCCCCTACCTGTTCATTCAGGACTTCATTATCAGAGACCTAGTCTACGGCTCAATTCTGGGACCTCAGTCCAGGGAAGATACAATCCCCTACCTGTTCATTCAGGACTTCATTATCGGAGACCCAGTCTACGGCTCAATTCTGGGACCGCAGTCCAGGGAAGATAAAATCCCCTACCTGTTCATTTAGGACTTCATTATCAGAGACCCAGTCTACCGCTCAATTCTAGGACCTCAGTCCGGGGAAGATACAATCCCCTACCTGTTCATTCAGGACTTTATTATCCGAGACATCATGTCTACGGCTCAATTCTGGGACCTCAGTCCGGGGAAGATACAATCCCCTACCTGTTCATTCAGGACTTTATTATCGGAGACATCATGTCTACGGCTCAATTCTGGGACCTCAGTCCGGGGAAGATACAATCCCCTACCTATTCATTCAGGACTTTATTATCGGAGACCCAGTCTACGACTCAATTCTGGGACCTCAGTCCGGGGATGATGCAATCCCCTACCTGTTAATTCAGGACTTTATTATCAGAGACATCATGTCTACGGCTCAATTCTGGGACCTCAGTCCGGGGACGATGCAATCCCCTACCTGTTCATTCAGGACTTTATTATCGGAGACATCATGTATATGGCTCACTTTAGAACATGTGTTCAAGGATGATGCAATCCCATCATGTCCACCAAGGACTTTCATTCTCGAAGACATCATGTCTACGGCTCTCTTGAGGATGATGCAATCCTACCATGTCCACCAAGGACTTCATTCTCGAAGACATACGTCTACGGATCTCTTGAGGATGATGCAATCCTATCATGTCCACCAAGGACTTCACTCTCGGAGACATACGTCTACGGCTCTCTTGAGGATGATGCAATCCTATCATGTCCACCAAGGACTTCATTCTCGAAGACATACATCTACAGCTCTCTTTTAGAATATATGTTCAAGGATGATACAACCCCCTTGTCACCTTAGACCCTGTCTAAGGACCATCCACCAATCTCTCTATTGGCATCACCAATATAGGTATCCACATCATTGACCTCATTGTCGATGTGGGAAATCTCATCATAATTGATCACATCACTCCTGCTTTCGAGGAGGGTCCTTCTTAACTATATTAAGTTTGTCTTGGAAAACTTTACTTGACGTAGAGGTTTGGTTAGTACATTGGATCGGTAGAGGTTTGGTTAGTGCATTGGTAACTTGTTACGAATTCGAACATTAACCATATCTTGTATATAGGAATGTCAGATCTCTATGTGCTTTGACTTATCATGGAACACTGGATTCTCTGCCATTTTGGTACAACTCTGTTTGTCACATAGGATCATAGTTGGGTCCATCTCTAAGTCAATTTTGAAGCCATACCGCTTCACAATTAGCAGAGCAAGCAGCCATATATTCTGCCTGTGCTAAGAGCCACACGAGACTGTTTCCTGCTCAACCACGAGATCATGGCTGATCCCAGACAATAACATCCTCTGGATGTGCTCTTCCTGTCTGATACACTTCCTTCCCAATCAACATCTGTGTAGCCATCTGAAGTCAAGATCTCCAAGATAACATAGATCAAAGTCTATTGTATCCTTTAGGTACCGTATCACATGATTTGCAGCTTATCAGGTGAAAACATCTAGTTTCCACTAGATACTGACTCAAGGTGTTCACAGCAAAGCATATATCTGACCTAGTATTCGTTAGACACATTAATGACTCAATATTTTCTCTGTACAGAGTTCTATCCACTAACTCTGATGAGTCATCTGCTAACAACTTCAAGAGTGGCCATACCAACACATCAAGTCCTTTTAATATTTCTCAGCATACTTTCCTTGGTTGAGAAAGATTCCTTCTAAGCCTTGCCATACTTCTAGACCTAGGAAGTAATGCATCAATCTGAGATCTTTCATTTTCATTTCTGCATTGAATGATCTTCTACATATCTATCTGTGCCATCTCTTGTTAGATGGGTCTACTAATATAAGCCTCAATATCATTCGAACTCTGTGGTGAGTTCCTTCTTGCATCCATGTCATCTGTGTATAGAAACCATATTCAACCTTGTAGCAAAGGTTGAGATCCACATCACCCATGGTGATCATTAAGCTCATCAATTGATTATCGATCCTGGGAACCCATACAAAACCTGATTCACACTTCTTCTTTAATTACACCATTAAGGGAATGGTCTTATCTAACCACTTGGAGAAAACATCTCATCATGATTCTCTTCCTCTTTCTAGGAGAATATTCTAGCCACAAGCCTTCTATAGTGTGTTTGATTTGTAAATCTTTTGTTGAGCATCCATCTCTTGTTCAGTGTTCATCATTCATCATGATCTTTCCTACAAATCAAAATTGAGTACATGATTAGTAATACTTCATAATCATCAAATCATATTGTCAAGATAACCTATTATGCATACAGATATCATTTACATAGTTATGCAACTATTTTGACCAATACTTTGGCACAACACTTTTCCATATTCTGTATGCATATAGTGGCTATCTAGATGCCTTCCATCTTTACCAGAACATACTATCGAGAGTGTGCACAGCTCTCAGCATGTCAGCAAAGAGGTTTCATTCTAGACAACAATGGAATGTTTGTCCAACTTACCAATCATATGCATATTAGTAGTATACTGTTTCAATGCTCTATGAATGTTTACACTCAGCATGATATATTCTAGGAATACAAATATGCATACAAGCAATATCATTTACTATTTCAAATAACAACTCAAATACTTATCTTTTCTGTTTGTGTGGTTGCCTCCCGCTTGATCTTCTATATGTATTTTGAACTTCTATTCATTTTGTACCACTGTGCATGCTCAAGTGTCCACTAGTGTCATCCTCATGATCTCATACACAACCATACATTCATTAGTATATTCTCAAAACATTAAATAATATTGAATATGTATGGTCATGATCATTAGTATTTAGGGTTTCAAGGAAGTCTTCTTTAACTCATGCATATTCTTGTTTGATCATAGTACTCTTCTGGTTAATTAAATCATCAATACAAGAGACATAATATGCATAAAACCTTGATTACTAACTTTATGAATAAGCATAACCAATCATACCAAGTATACTTATATAAGGGATCCTAACACAAGGTAAGATTTTAACTTGACATAAGAAAACATACCTGGATTAGTATACCTGCTTAGTTATGTACAACATACCTAAACAATCTCTTCATTGATTTAGAGATCCTGACCTAGAATATGCATGTCTCATAGGTTAAGCATAATATAACAAAGTCATACATACCTCGTAAGTAGAACAAAGATCATGGATGAGTCTTTGTCTTCATGTTGTCATGGTCATGGAACTTGATTTGTCTTTTGTGATGTACCTGTATCTTGTTAGCAGACAACATCAACCTCACACAACACCATAATGCATTAGTACAATCATATAGCCCTAATTAATGAATGTCTTTGATCATTCACATGCATTCATATTGTTACTAGGGTGATAAGACAATTCTAACATTAATCAAGATTGTACACATTATGAACTTAATCAAGAATCAGATTTCAAGACATACCTGAACTCCTTAAGTCATACATGTCGAGACTTCTTGTAGTCTTCTTATGTAAGGCCTTAGCCTTAACTCCCCCTGAAACTTGATCTGGAGCTTGATTAGGGTTTGCTAGAGAAACCCTAAAAATTCAATCTTTGACTTTCACACTTCTGAATGGATGGAAGGATGTGTCTTGCTAAGCTGATCAAACTAGCATACTTCAATTTTAAAAACTCCAAAAAATTTGACCCCTCAAAATTGCCTTCGAAACTTCTGGATCTTCTGGACAAGAACCCGAACTAGGGTTTGATGAAGCCCACCCTTCTGCCCAATCAAAAGGTTTGATCCAAGGCTCTAAACTCTTATTTTTCTAAGGAGCTGCCAGCAGTGGTTACAGACTTCAAAAATTCCAACCTTTTGCTGAAGCCCTAATTTTCCATCTTTCCGATCAAAATCCCAAACTGGGGTTTGATCAAGCCCGGTCTTCTACTCAACCAAAAAATTCGATCTTGGTCTCTAAAATTCGATTTTCCTAAGTAGCATTAATCCATGGATTCCGATTCCAAAAATTCTAACTTTCTCCAAAACCCTAAATTCCGGAAGCCATGAATGAAGGTGCTCCAAAAATAATTTTGTTTTGATAGAAATATGTACCTGATTGTTTCTACTATAACTCCAAATTTTTTGCTCCATAGGGTATGAAAACTGTTTCTATGGTAGCCTGACCTATCATATTTCCATCCTGATAGGTCTGACCTCAATTGGATTTTCTGAGAGAGAGTTATGCCGAGTGTTGTAACGTGACCTGTTTATGCGATAAAACAGGAGAGCGAACTTGTACGGTGTGCCACATGTCACTGGTTCAACTTCGGCCTCTAAAAAAGTTTCCTAAGATATTAGAGTCTGTGTACTACCTGCCAATTTTTACGAAATTTCATTTGGAGCTCCCTATCCCAAGTTATGCCGAGTGTCGCAACGTGACCTGTTTATGGGATAAAACAAGAGAGTAAACTTGTACGGCGTTCCACGTGTCACTGGTTAAGTTTCGGCCTCTGAAAACGTTTCTTGAAATAGTACAGTCTGTATACTACCTGTCACTTTTTATGAAATTTCATTTGGAGCTTCCTAGCCCAAGTTATGACCGTTTTTCCTAGGTCACCTGATTTTGACTGAGATCTGGAAGAGGCAGAAACCCTAACTTGTACTGATCATAACTTACAGAGTACAACGAATCTGAGGGTTCCCTTTCGACACAAGATACCTGGAGATGTTATCTACTACCTATAATGGTTTCAGATCCTGAACCTTCACCAAAATGGATTTATGGTGAAAGTTCCATGATGACTGGTTTTTGCTATGTAAAACCCTAACCTTCAAATTGTCGTAAGTAAAGCAAGTGTCGTAAGTGCCATACCTTGCCTTCCTTCAGGTTAGCTCTGATACCATGTTAAGATTTAAATGCTAAGATAGAAAATAGTAGCATTACATTCCATTTCACAATAATAGCATATACAGGATCACTGAAGAAACAACAAGCACAGCATAAACACAAGAGACACAAATTTATCCTGGGAAACCCTCATGGGGTAGAAAACCCAGCAAAGCTTCCTCAATATAGATGACTAGCAATATACAAAGATGAAAACCCTGAGCATAAGCTCCTCCTTCTCCATAGCAGACCTCTCCTCCACAAGTGTGCCACTCTCAAGTGAGTGAGTGTGTTAAATGAGAAATACACCTCCTCTATTTATACACTACTCCGACTTTTCTTTTACACAAGACATGTAGGCTCGTATTTAACCAATGGGATAAATACCCCACTATGACTGACTAGGCCGACCCCTCTAGGGTGGTCTAATAACCCTTTGACCCACATAACACATATAGGGCCGACCCCCACTAGGGAAGTATAATAACCCAAGTTACCACATTCCGACGGAGGAATAAACATCTCCGGATATACAATAAGATCTTCACGGAGGAATGAAACATCTCCGGAATAATAAAGTACAAATATAATATTCTTTGAATTTACAATATCTCAACAACTCGAGCTCGCCAAACGAGAAGAGTTTAGGACGACTCTAGCAGAGATGGTTGGTCACCCTGTGGCTCTTTTGGAGTCGCATTATGATTTCGCGAAAGGGAATATGGCTAACATTTCCCCAACTACGTCGATCAATATCTCTCGTACTCCGGGAATAGTTGAGAATGTCTACGTCGGTGACGATTGCACTCCTGAGGAGATTGCCATTTACATTGAATTGTTTACAGAACTCCGGGAAGCTTTCACCTGGTCATATGAGGAGATCCCAGGAATAGACCCTTGCATTGTTGAACATGAGATTAGAACGTATCCCAATGCTAAACCGGTTCGACAACGCTTACGTG
Organism: Larix kaempferi; assembly: GCA_027924585.1. NCBI lineage: Eukaryota > Viridiplantae > Streptophyta > Pinopsida > Pinales > Pinaceae > Larix > Larix kaempferi. Next base: position 53,757 of record BSBM01000409.1, on the reverse strand, counting down.
TTGTGAACCCTAGAAAAGCAGCTGCTATCAAGGGAGAGGTGGAGAAACTGCTCAAGGCTGGTTTCATCTACCCCATTCCCCTTACCGAATGGGTGTCAAACCCCGTTCCTATGGATAAGAAGCAAGGAATGATCCTTGTATGCACTGACTTTAGGGATTTGAACCGTGAATGTCCGGAAGACAACTTCCCCACACCATTCATAGATCAAATATTGGATGCTTGCACCGGAAGTGAGATTTTTTCCTCCATGGATGGATTTTATGGATATAACCAAATTCAAATCAAACCCGAGGATCAACATAAGACAGCTTTTATTTTCCCTTGGGGAACGTTTGCATATCAAAAAATTCCCTTCAGCCTTAAAAACGCCGGAGCTACATTTCAGCGTGCCATGACCTACGCCTTTCACGATCTTAAGAAAATTATGGAAGTTTTCTTGGACGATCTTGCCGACCATTCTCGCAAGATAATGGACCACCCCAAGCACCTCCGCATGATTCTCGAACGATGTATACGATACAAGATTCGATTGAATCCTAACAAATGCATCTTTGCTGTAAGGACAGGTCACCTTCTGGGCTTCATAGTTTCAAAAGAGGGTATTAGATTAGATCCTCTCAAAGTTGAGGCAATACTTCAGTTGACTCCTCCGCGCAATTTGTTACAACTTCAGAGCCTCCAAGGGAGAGCCACTTTTCTACGTCCTTTTGTAGTCAATTATGTAATATTACAAAAGGTCTCGCACGCTTATTGAAGAAGGACACACCTTTTATCTTGGATGAGCAAGCCCAGTAGTCTTTCGATGCCCTTAAGAAAGCTTTGGTATCGGCCCCTATGCTTAGTCCACCAAACTTCGCATGAGATTTTATCCTTTATGTGGTCGCGTCTTAAGAGACGATTGGCATGGTCTTGGTTTAGGTTAATGATGCACTTGTCGAGCATGTCATCTATTACCTTAGTCGAAATCTAGGAGACGCTGAGCTAAGATATACTCATGTGGAAAAGCTGGCGCTTGGGACTGTTCATTCAGTCCAGCGGTTACGACATTACATTTTGCTTAGAATGACCACAATTATCGTGCATATCAATCCGTTTCAGTTCGTGCTATCACGATGCCTTATTGAGGGGAAGTACAATAAATGGATTGTTATCCTTCAAGAATTCGATCTCAATTTTGCTTCAACGAAATCAGTGAAATCGTTGGTATTTGCTGAGCTTATGTCGGACCTTTCGAGACTTGATGAGGATGTCATTCATGAAGATTCATTTGTGGATGAGCAGTTATTTCTTATCTCGTCAGAGGACCCTTGGTATGGGGATGTCATTGTATATCTCCAAACTTTGAAGTTTCCTCCGTACTATTCACGAGATGAGCGACGGTGTGTAAAACATCACACTAAATATTATACTATCATCGGTGACACTTTGTATTGCATAGGAAAGGATCCTATTCTTCGTCGTTGCTTAACTCATGAAGAAGCAGAGCGGGTGCTTAATGATTGCCATGCTGGGGCATGTGGCAGTCACTTATCTGGGCATGCTATAGCCCAACGTATTATGCAAGCTAGTTATTTTTGGCCTTCCATCTTTAAGGATTGTGTTAATGCTATGAATATATGTCACCCTTGCTAGGTGTTTTCTCGGAACATACGCTTGCATCCAGTGCCCCTTCATCCAGTCATCACCGTCGGTCCCTTCATCAAGTGGGGGGTGGATTTCATGGATTGCAAACTAACTTTGGTTGGGGGGCATCACCATATCATAGTGGCCATGGACTATTTTTCCAAATGGGCTGAGGCCATGCCTACTGTTAAAGCCGATGGTGCTACAGCAGCCCACTTAGTATTCAATCAAATTATCACTCGGTTCGGTATTCCGAAAGAGATTGTCACTGACCATGGTAGTCACTTTCAGAATAAGATGATGGAGGATTTGTCTCTCAAGCTTGGGTTTTGCCAAGAACACTCATCTTCTTATTATCCCCAAGTGTATGGTCAAGTAGAAGTAGTCAATAAGTCTTTGAAGACCATTCTCCAACATACCATCCAACAAAGCAAGACCAATTGGCACATCATTTTATATCCTTCTTTGTGGGCGTATCGAACCGCAGTCAATACTGCCATCGGGTTCTCACTGTTTTAGCTAGTTCATGGTGTGGAGTCACTTTTACCCATTGAATGCGAGATCCCTTCACTTAAACTGGCCATAGAGCTCCTCCCTGATATGACGGGTCTTAAGCAACGTTTAATCCACCTTGAGCAACTTGAAGAGCAACGTCGAGATGCCGTTGTGGCCATAGATGCTAACAAACGTCATGTTAACGTTCAGTATGATAGGTCTGTCCGTCCCCGGTAGTATACTGAAGGTTACTTGGTCCTCTTATATGACCAAGCTAAAGAACCCTTGGGGGAAAGCAAGTTCAACCCCATGTGTCATGGTCCTTACATTGTGAGGCGTGTCCTGGAAAAAGGAGCCTATGAATTAGAAGACTATGAGGGGACTACCTTGAAGGAGCCTAGAAATGGGCTCTACCTCAAGTGGTATTACGCTTGAATCTCTGGTTCAGGCTGATACTTTTGTATACTATTGTATAGTTGCTTTTGTACATAGTTTAGATTTCTTTTGGTTTTCGGGTATGCTGATTAGCTTCCATTTGATTGACATATGTCAACAGAGTTTCCTACATTCTTAGGGTTCACGGATGGTACTAGCCATCATACGCAGCAGCTTGCTTCTACTGCCTGGGTTATTTTCTCACCTAACCACCTAGTTGTGTCCTCAGGAGGTGCTTGTCTTGGTCCTACATCTAACAATGTGGCTGAGTATAGTGCCATCATTAAGCTACTTTGGGATGCCATTTCCCATGGCGTCCAGTCTTTAGAAGTCCTCCTGGATTCACAACTACTTGTGTCTCAGCTGAATGGGCAGTACCATGTGCGAGATCCTACGCTACTATGGAAATTCCTAAGGGTAAGACTCTTGGAACAAAATTTTGTTTCAATTACATACATACATGTTCCTAGAAGTGTTAATCATATATTTGATGCATACGCTAACTATATATTAGATTGGAATTTGTCACATTCACCATGAAGCACACAAATATAAGAAGACATTCATACATTTGTACATACACACACATAGTAAAACCAGAGAACCAAAGTTATATATATATATAAATATGTCCAAAAATGGTAGTGTCATCCAAAACTGGAGCCCGTAGCCCTAAAAAATATACATATCGATACAAAAATGAGATCGTAAGATATCTACTCCCTACGAGGAGGCCTACCTGCCGCCCTGACAGGATGTGTCTCATAGAAATACTGAACTACATTGGATACCCACTGTAGTAGCCACACCTAGTCACCCGGAACCCCCACTACTTGGCGCTGCATGGCCTCAAGTAGTCTCGCCACCTCTATCTGTGGAACCCTAGCAACCATCTGTGTGATGTTGCACCGCAAGGTCTGTAGAGTGCGTCTTGCTACAGCATCGCCTGCGTCCTCACCCCATCCTCGACGACCATGTCTCGGGAAGCCATCAGGTCTCACTGGGCCTTTGTCTGCGAGCAAACAGTCAACCATTAGCATATGATATTACCCCCAAAAATATTTTTGCATTTACATATTCAATAAAAAAAGCCATAAAAATTTAATACACAAAAAACCTAAAAAAAGTACTGACCAATGTCTTCGAATGCTGCATCTGGTGGGAGTGGTATGTCCCTATCCTGGTAGAATTTTATCACTGCATAGGGGTAGTGCTCTATGGAAATGACCTGTCAGTCCCACCAGCAGAAGAACTCCTCAGTATATGGTGATGCCAGATGGCCACCATCCTGTGGTGTCAAGACCTCAGCCCATCGGGTCAGGGCTGGATCCCAGAGACTATGAGGAGGGACATGCACCCTCGGACTAAGCCCTGGAACCCTCTCAAAGAAGAAGCTGCATAGGATACTCCCATACCCAAATTTTTTGGCCTTCCCTTCTTTGCATTCTGTCAGTTGGGTCTTCATAGACCCCAGCAGTGTGGAACACCAGTCAAATACTATAGGATGCCTGCATTGTGATGCATAAAACATCACTCGCCTGGACGTCTGGTGCAGAGCTTTGTATCCCATGATCTACACAAAGGTAGCCACAATGATCTTCATGCTCAGATTTACTATGGCATTGATGGGCACCTAACTTCCCACCATGCGTGTGTTTGTGGGGCAATACCGTGCTATGTAGTCAAGGACGGTGATCCCACCACCCACAGTACAAGACCGAAGACTAGCCTCCTCACCTCGACAGGACAAATCGGTAATGAAGTAGATGTCGTCCACTTCCAGTGTGAGGATTTGTCCATTGAGATTGAAGTTATGTGCATCAACATCCCAATATTCGATCATGCGGTGGAGTAATAGGTTTTGGGTCCTCAAAATCCCTATACTCCAAAATTTGTACAACCCACATGCTTGCAATGCCGGTTGTGCTTGCACATTATTGTGCACGGGCTCATCAACTTGGTCATGCTCCCTCTCCCTCCACTCTAGAACCATCCTGGAGTGAAGAAAAACAAGCATTTTAGTCAAATTCTTTTAAAAAACCAACTACACGGCCATACCCGCGAGCTAGCTTGTATACAGGTGTGGGTACACACAGTCATTCTGTGTATTGACTGCGAGTATCTTACCCTACCCGCGACCCGCATAGCTACAGCCCACGGATAGCGCCGAAGCCATTTAGGGCTTGGCCAAACTAAAAATCCCACCGCTGAAAATCAAAATGAAAGCATTGAAATGAAAGGTATGGATGAGACTACCAACCTGCTCCGGATGGTTCAATGAGCGGTCACTCGTAGCTCCCAGAATCAGCAACTGAACTTTCAGGTGAAAACTAACCACAAAGCTCCAAATGGGTGAATTGTACATTGTAATTTTTTATTACTATTTATAATTTTTAGGACCCACTTGTCTATAGTTTTTACCATTTTGTGCCGTTATGGACTAATATAATGTCTTGGAGTAGTATTTTTTAATCAGATTTATTTGACGAAAGCTGTTCTGGACCATTTCACACCTACGGTAGGTACGTTTCACACCTGGCATATAGGTTAGATGTCATTTCCATGTGCATTATGCATTTGACCTATTGACCACTTTCATAAACCCTAGGTGTGACCCCGCTTCGTTACTGATACAGAACCTTCACACTGCTATAGAAGTATTGTTATACAGCGGTAGGTATTTTCCGAACATGGGTACCCTAGTTAGAACCCCTTTGTGCATTCTGGTGCCCATGCTGTTATTTGTCCTTAGGATTGGGAATCCTTTGTAGTTACACCATGACATTGCGATAAAGACTCATACTCTACTTTGTCTTATGCTGGCCATATCCCTTAAGGACTCCCCTCAGTTATATCATATTGTGATTGCATTGCATCATCCTGCTTGCCGCTTCAGCCTTGTGTCAGCTCCCACTTACTCAGTTGTTAGCCTGGTGCCTGAGCACTTTTCCTTATCAAGCCCTGCAGAGCTTATATTTTCCCTTCACAATTTGATCACCTTTTGACCCTGAGGGAACATCCCCCATGAGTGTCCACATCCTACATGCACTTTCTTGCATTGATCATAGGTATGTTCCACTGCTTGGAACTAGTCTACTCTCTATTTGACACTCGTTCCCTCACTTGTTGTACTATAAGCAATTTTATTCTTTTTCAAGCTTTTCCCAAATATGAAAAAGACCAAAAAAAAAATATTCCAAAAAGTTGGACGGGATTATGGTTACTACTTCTTGTTGGCAGCTGTTGCGTCACCTTTGAACAGAGCATTCATTCCACTCTGTACATTATGAGTCGAGACTATAGTTGGACCTTAGGTGCTATACTTGTTTCTCAGTTTTCTCCACTGATTGGTTAAGCTTCCGGTCATTATGGAGCCCTTTGTAATGCCTCCTGCATTGCACAGTTTATGTCAAGTCTATGTTGCCTAAGTCTATCCATCTACTCATGCTCTTGTTCAAAGGAAGTTATGAAACCAGTGTCGGCCACTCCTCAGATCTCTTGACTATTGCATGTCGTCCATCCTTATTTAGTAATTCTATTTCACCTGAGTTCTTCCAAATCTTTCAACGTAGCTAGTACCTCGTGCTGGTTGATGGGGGATGCCTTAATGCCTTCCTTCTAGTGAGTCTCGTTCCATCGACTTCAACCCATTTATTTTGGGACTTGAGACTTAGATTTCGGTTGAGTACCTTGAGGCTTGCAGTCATTAGTGGGAGGTTCTCTCACCATCAACAGTTTTGGGAATACATCAATGTCCCTTGATTGATGGATTCATCCTAGTGTTTGACTTCAACTCATTTATTCACACTCCAATGATTGTGCTCTGTGCCTTGATGCCCATTTTCATTATTGGTGGGTTATCTCGTGTCTATTAATGGTATACATCATTGACTGGTAATCAGACTATGTCACATTAGGTTCAACCCCAACTTCTTTATTCTCTTGATGGGACTTGCACCATCGAAGACTTGTGTAGAAGACCCCATGCGATAGTGGCATTCAGTATGCTACTTATTACTTTGACTTTACATCTGAGATATCACCTCTCAGATATCAGCAGTGTGTACCTCCAGTTTTCACCAGTTGTTTCCTTTTCAACAGGATACCATATCTTACTGTAGAGGGATCATGGCTATGATCACTTATGACATGTATTCACTATGTACTGCCTATTCATGGCTATTGTATCAGATTGTTGTACTACCGACATGTATCCAAGGATACTATTGTATTATGATGAGTGAGCTGCTCTTTCCACTTGTTTCTCCATCACTCCACTTCTGAGTTTTATAATGTATTTCGTCCATCGTAACATCAGTCTCTGACCCGACACATTAGGGAGCATCTGTTACAACATAATCTTCCACCTTGTGAGCATCAACATTCTTTGGCCTGTAGGATCCATTTCACTGACTCAGATTCACTTTATATCCTTCAGACATATTTTTTCCTCATTTTTCCTCTGACCCACTTGTTGCATCATTATAGCAAGCGTACCTGTGAGTTGCATCACTATAGCCTGCAGGTATCAAGTAAAATGGTAAAAATCACTAGTTTATTACTTTTTACTCCCAAAAAGCGGTCATTGGGTGACCTTTGGCTCTCGATCTTCCCAAGTAACGTCTCGATGTGTCCTTTCACTTACCTTTGAGAGGACTATATATTGAGCACATATGGCTTATGGACAGGAGGAGAAAGAAGAGCAAGAGAACTCTAGTGGATTTTTTCCCTATCTTGAGTCTACACTCATTGATCCTTGTAGTTGTGAACCCTTTATGTTCACCTTCCAAACTCCTATCTAGTTTGAGTTTTCCATTCATGGAGGATTGACGTAGTGGAGGCACAAGTGGATTGATCCAGATCTTGGTCCAGATAGGTTTCTGGCAAGAGGTCGTATCACTTTATACTTCTTCTTGTTTATTAATAGAAATACTCATATTCTCATCCATTAATGTTGTAAATGTTTTTTATATTACATTGGGTTGCATTTACTTGTTATATCACGGACCATTGCTATTGATGATGTTAATGTCGTTTATGTATTATATGTAGTTGTTGTATATTGGTTGTCAAGACTAATTTACAGATTCAAGTGCACGGATCAGAAAAGCTCCAGCAGGGATCTACATCAAACGTTTGGATCGAGGTTGGTTATCTTCTTCATTATCTTATCATTGTCATTTATATAGCATAGTTCTGAGAATTGAGTTGATTTCGGGTAGTCATCTATCTGTTGTGGTACACTTCAAGCCATAATGAGTTTTCTCCAACACAATTGTGAGAGGGAACTTCATGCCCAAAGGCGTAAGAACTCTTGAAGCATTATTTGATTTGCAAAACAAGTTCAGAAAACTTGTGAATGCAAAAACCCACAGCTCGGCCATGCAACACGAATTAATAAACTTGGGCATAGAAGCTGAACCAAAGTATATCAATCTTGGTAAATGTTGTATGCCGAAAGAAAGGATAAAGTTCATTAAACTTTTCCAGCAATACAAAGATGTGTTTTCTTGGACTTATGAAGATCTAAAGACATATGATACCCGCATCATTCAACATATAATACCGATGATGGAGGGTGTGAAACCTTTTCAGCAACAGTTAAGAAGGATGCATCTGGCACTCAAGCCTCTAATACATAAAGAGTTAAAAAAATTGTTGCATGCCAAGATTATTTTTAAAGTCTGACATTCTGAATGGGTGGCTAATTTAGTTCCCGTGCAAAAGAAATCGGGGGAGATCAGATTGTGTGTAGATTTCCGGAACTTAAACAGAGCTTCAAATAAAGACAACTACCCTGTGCCCCCAATGGAACAAATCTTACAGATGGTGTCAGGATCAGAACTTCTCTCTCTACTAGATGGTTTCTTTAGTTACAACCAAGTGCTAGTAGCGGAAGCAGACTGACTCAAAACCACTTTTCGTACAAAGTGGGGAACCTTTGCATATCAAAGAATGCCTTTTGGCTTAATCAATGTAGGAGCTACCTTTCAGCGAGCCATGGATGTTGCTTTCTGAGGATTGGGTGGTCAATGTGTTGTGGTATACTTGGATGATGTGACAGTTTTCTCAAAGAAAAGGGAAGACCATGTTTTTCACCTAAAGCAAATCTTTGATTGCTACAGAAAGTATGGTATCTCTTTAAACCCTAAGAAAAGTGTTTTCGTTGTTCTTGAGGGAAAAATTTTGGGCCATATCATTTCTAAGGAGGGAATATTGATAGATCAAGAGAGAGTACAAGCTATCAACAAGATTCCCATGCCCCACAGTAAAAATTCCATGCAATCATTCATGGGCACCATAAATTTTGTTCGAAGGTTTGTACCAGACTTTGCTCAGATCATTAAACCTTTGCAACAAATGGTCAAGTAGAGTGTACAATTTAAGTGGACAGACTTGGAAAAGATTGCATTCAAAGAAATCAAAGCTGCTACAGCCAAGGCACCTTCTTTAAGAAGTCCAGATTTTGATAAAGATTTTATAATGTACACTTTTGATTCTGATAACTCTCTTGCAGCTGTGCTTACTCAAAAGGCGGAATCAAGAGATGAATACCCAATCTCTTTTATGAGCACTAGTCTACAGGGCGGTGAACTGAACTACCCCGTGGTAGATAAGCAAGCATATGTATTTTTCAAAGCAGTAAAGTAGTTCAGGCTGTATATCTTAAAAAATATAACTAAAGTCATAGTTCTTCATCTCGCGGTTAGATCTCTTTTCGTTCAGAAGGAATTGAGAGAAAGAAGAGGAAACTGGGTCACTGCACTTCAAGAGTATGACTTAGAATTCAAACCATCTACTATTATCAAAGGCCAAGGTCTATGCAAATTGTTCACTGAATATCCAGCTGATGAAGAGCTAGATTGGAGGGATGAAGCCGAACTGAACATGATTGATGTATGTCCAATTTTTACAACGCCGGAGTCTTGGTACAGGGACCTAGTGCATTATCTACAGCCAGGTTACTTTCCATAGCACTAGAATCCGAAGCAAAGAAGAGCTCTCCGTCTTAGATCAACAACATACCAAATCATTGAAGGAGTCCTCTTTAGGAAGAATTACGATAGCATTTTCCTCAAATGTTTGGAGAAAGAAGATGTGAGCAAAGTCGTCAAAGACTTACATGATGGCCCTACTAGAGGACACTATTCCGGAGATACTACAACTCACAAAATTCTTAGAGTTGGATACTATTGGCCCACTCTTTTCAGGGATTCCTGCGCCTATGCTAGAAATTGTGACATATGCCAAAGAAGCGCTAGAAAGTTACCAAAGGCAATCGGACCCTTGTAGCCAGTTATTATCTCTAAACCATTAGAGCAATGGGGTATAGACATTATCGGTGAAATCAACCCCAATTCCTTGCTCCAACACCATTATATTCTAACGACTATAGATTATTTTACAAGATGGGCTGAAGCTGTCCTGCTGCGTAAAGTTAATGAAGATGCAATCATCAACTTCCTGGAGGAACACATCATAACCAGGTTTGGGGTTCCAATTTCCCTAGTCTTTGATAATGCACCTTATTTTTCATTAATAAAAATTAATGAATTCATGTATGAGAAAGGAATTAAACTGCATTATTCAGCCAATTACTATCCCCAAGGGAATGGATTAGCTGATTTTACCAATAAAAATATCATCCAAATTCTTAAGAAAATTGATCATGAAAACCAGAGAAGCTGGCACATAGCCCTCTCGAATGATCTATGGGCAGATAGGGTCACTCCCAAGAATTCCTTAGGCATTTCTCCTTTCACTCTGGTCTATGGTAAGGAAGACATTCTCCCTCCGAATATTTTACTCCCATCCTTACAGTTGTCCCAAGCTTCCCAAGGTTCTAGCAGTCAAGCCCTCCAATCACGAATCGACACCGTGCTGAAACTTGAAGAATCATGACAAAAGGCCAAATACCAATTCCACCATCACCAAGACATAGTCAAAATATGGTTTGATAAGAAAAAATCTAGTAAGAGGAATTTCGAAGTAGGTGACTTAGTTCTGAAATGGGACCACTAGCATGATGGTAGGGGAATGCACACGAAATTTCAACACTTATGGGTTGGACCTTACCAAATTTCCAAAAATCTTGGCCCGTTGACCTATAAATTGAAAGAGCTACAAGGGGAGGAAGTAAATCTTCCTTTTAACGGCCTCGCCTTGAAACAATACTTTGCATGAGTCCTGGGCGGGCTCTTATACATAAATAAAACACTATCTTTTCTGTTTGGTTTTTTTCTTTTGTTTTGTTTTATTTTAATTGCTTTGACTATCCTTTAGTTTGCTTGTTAGCTTGATTTGTTTTCTTTTGTTTTTTTTGTTTCTCTTTTTGATAAATTCCTTAAAGCCAAGCTCAATTGTGGTGTAGCTGAATGAATGAGACTCCAGAAAAACTCAGAAAGATGGTCATAAAGAAGCTCACCGATAAAGGGAATACATATTTGTAGCTTTGCTTCCACTGATTGGTTTCCTAGAATGCAGCGATCCTCTTTTCTGTTTGGTCAAAATAACCCCTGTCAAATAGCTAAGATCTAGCATTTCCTTAAAACTCTCTTAGGGCCCCATTCATTCTAACATTAATAGCTGTCTCAAGAAGTTAACTATGGCAGACCCATGGAGAGGAAGCATGTCTCACAGATATATGGTATTTAAAATGATCCCATGCTGCAAGTAAAGCCAAAAGGCATATGTCAAAGAGTCTGGTTTCCAGAAATTCTCCCCTCAATTAAAGGATGGCTGAGAAAATAAAAGAAACTTGTAAATCAAGGAATTTGAAGGAAGTTGTTCAAATAAACCATCCCAGCAAGGTTCTTCTCCATCCGTGAAGCATGAAATCAAATAAATCTTCTACTCACACAAAAGGACACTTTGGATTGAAGAACTTATACCAAAATTTTGAAAGCAGGAGAAACTTATTTCTAGAAGACTCAAAGCGGCTAAAAGTCGTGAATTAAATAAACATCCAAAAAGATGTAAAAATCATGAGAATTAGGAACAAACGAATATTCCTATGAGATATTGTCACGATCCTATTGAGTCCTATACTAGTAAGCTTATGGAAGATAGAATTTTAAAATAAATGCCACTCTTTGGCCCTTCAAGAGTTTTAAAGAAATCTGAGTCAAAGCTTCCTTTCCCTTAATCACCATTATGATAAGAGTGATCACTGCATTCTTCAAAGCTAAACTATGGAGACATTTGGTTGCAAATGTAGTTAGCACTTTGTAAGTTTCCTGACCTTGAGATGATTTTGTTTCAGATATCTGTGTTCGCCAGCAAATCGCCATTTGTTGTTGCCGCAACATCCCCCCCCCCCCAAATTTTTTGAAAATATTGCCCCCCCCCCACCCTCCTTTTATGCTTTTGAGAGGAATTTTGCCTAAGAATATATGAACATCATAGTCTCTCTTACTTAGCTTTTCCCATGAAGAAAAGTATTTTACTTGCCTTACTCGTTGAGTTCATTTTCTTTTTTTGCCTAAGTAAAACTCAAGATCCTGAGCTGAAACGGCGGAAATTCTGAGCTAACTTTTTCGCAAAGGCAGAAGGGTTGGTCCAAACTTTCTGAAATGGCTGAAGAAAAGGACCAAGTCAAGTCGTGGCGGAAGAATCATCTTAAGTTTCCAAAAAAGAAAAACCTTTGACCAAGTGAGCCCACAACGGAAGCAATTCACCAATTTTCTCCACAACAGCGGGAGAATTCGCCCAACTCTCCCGCAAGCGATTGGAATTTTACGAATAAGTCATCTTTGCAGGAGGACTCGTCTATCTTTCCTGAAATAGTGGAGGTCTTCAAGTAACTCTTCCGCAAAAGCATAAAAACTCACTTAAGTTGGTCGATGCATAGCGTCATGCTTTCCTTTCGCGGAAAATTTCGAACAATTCTCCCACAACGGCGGCAAACTCAGTCTTTCCGATTTTTGGTGGTCGCATTTATTAAGAAAAGGTCAATTTGACCCATCCGTACGCTGCTTTAACCCCGTTTTAATGGCTTGCTACCACCCTAATAATGGCTCACACGTACCATTTTTATGTATATAGGGCATAAACCCCATTGGGTTTTCATTATTTCCATTGGTCAAGAGCACTCATTCCGTTCCCATCCAAGTTTGCAAGCACTTGCTACAGGCTCACTGATTCTGTTGAGGTATCAACGCCTACCTACCATCGTATTTCAACAAGTACCCTGTCAAGCCTCATGTACTAGATTGTGTGGTTAAGGTAAATTCTATGTGTATGGTTCTATTATTTTTGCCTTATCCGTCAAGTTGTGTAGTTTGATCAAGGACGAAGCAACCCATACCTTTTGTTTCTTCGTTCAAATGCACCAAAGTCTTGCTCGTATGAACATGGACACCCCGGGACCCTAGGCACCCATTAAGCAATCAGTTTTGTAAATCTGCAAACTAACCCATCCACCCTTGTATGAAGAGCGTTGGTATTCTTACCCAACTGTGAAATTTTACGTTGTTTTAAAGCAGTACTCAGAATTGCTTTGTGAGTACAGTTTGTCATTTTGGAATGCATGTCCTTTATTTTCATAAGTGTAATATAGCGCCCTACGGAAACATTTTAGTTTTTCATAGGGATTATGAAATAGCATATATAGATGTCTAAACTAGAAAAGAAGAGCCATTTAAAGTTTGCAAATCAGTAGTGAAACAAATTTGAAGCTTTCAGTCGGCATTTTAGGCCTCAATAATATGAGTAGAATGATAATCACTGACATCGCATCGTATCCCTGCAGGATTTTTAAAAAATGGCCAAAGGTGGCAAGAGAAAGTCAAAGGCAACTGAAGAAAGCACAAGAGTAGAAACTACATTCCAGGATACTAAGTGCACCACAAGCGTGCCTCCAGAAGTAAACTGGGGAGACGTATACCGTATGATAAGAGATCAAGACTTCCCTGAAGCTCTTCTTGAGGAAGAATATTTATATCAAAACATCAGAAACTCTTGTATATCCAAGGCGGCCACATGTCCAGAGCTCTTCCCATGCTTAGAAGTAATTGGATGGATTTTGCAGCATGTGAACACCGAGACAAGAGTTATAGCAGACATCAAAGGAAAGGATTTTTCCTCATTTTACCCGTCCTATATCTCAACGGCTTACAAGTTTCCCAAATCCCAACAACGGCTTGATGATGCATGGTTAGAAGAGATCCAGATGGATAATCTAGAGATGGTTAGGAAGCTATTAATTTTGGGCAAACAAATCATAAAAAAGGATAGTGAGGAGTACGAGGTTCAAAATCTAAGGCCCCCTTTCAGACTGATCACTCTCATGTTGAGCAGAATATTCAGAAGACCCGATGGGACGATGTTCATGCTGCAACGGGTTCCCATCATCCACTATGTAGCTTTGAAAGGGACAATTTTCAATTGGGATGATATTCTCTCAGACAGCCTATCATCAGCTATAATGGCTACACGAGAAAGGTTAGTGGAGAGGAAGGAAGAATGTTATATGGCATCTTACTTGATAGATTGTATTGTGGCGAAATGCCCCTTTCCCAAACTGGGATGCATATGGAACTCGACGGATGGCGTAGTGTTCATCACCTACAAAATATTTTGGGCTCAGAATTACAAGAGGCATTACAAACTAATTTGTGAGGAGTTCATCATGCCCCTATATGAATTAATGTTTACTGAAGAACCCAACTACCTATCTGAGAACGCCATGGAAGTTTTGGAGAAATATGGTGATTTCTATTTTTTGCCAAGAGGTACCTACATAAGAATGTAGGGAGGCTCCAAATCCCCTTATATCCTACCTAGGTATGCTGCGAATTATATAGTCCACAAGGAGGCATTAAGACAGGTCTTCATTGATGGAATTGGTAGTACCTTGTATAAGGCCAAGAAAGCTACTTTCCTGCCTTTACCTTTCTATGTTGGGGCCTACAAGTTCTCAGGAGTTACAACTGTAGAATATTTTGTCGCGGAGTTCAAAAGCTTTCATTTTGGGGAAAATATTTTTCACAGAAATGATCGACAAGGTAAAGCTGCACAACATTGCAAAGAAATTTCCACTCCCTTTGAATATGCTAACTATTATGATCAAGAGAAGGAAGCATATAGAGGGGTTAGCAATGTGACTGAGCTATGGATTTTTCAACTTGGCAAAGGAGGAGCCAGCTCGAGCTCTAATGTTGTGGAGAAAATAGATCAGCAGCGAGAAAAGGGTACCTTGGGGACTGCTGAGACTCTCTCGAAAGAAGAACAAAGGCTCCAAAAACAAGCCAAGAAAAAGCAAGAGAAAGCTAAGAAAATGATCAACAAGGAAAAAGAGGATAAACTCTATGAAGAAGAGACTTTAAGAGCCCAAGCAGCTGAAGCTGAAGCAAAGAGGATTCGAGAAGAAGAGAGGATCAGATTGGAAAGAAATGCGAAGTAGGAAGAAGATGACACACTAAGAAGGGAGCAGGAGGAAGAGGCACAAAGAAAAGAATAAGAAGAAAAGAAATCCAAAGAGGATGCTGACCCCAAAATCCCAAGCACACAAGACATGGATATGAATTCCCCCATAAGAAACCTTCCACTCGTCCTGTTTACACCATCCAAGAATAGCAAGGTGTCCCAATGGGATAAGTTCACTTATAACAAAAAGAGGAAATCCATTGTTAAAGAAACGGTGACTAGGGTGAAGAGGCCTTTTCAACCAGATATTGTCACTAGGCATGAAACCACAGTCATGCAAGGTACCGAACATGACCCCCAACTCATGGCATCTATTTCTGTGTCCGTTGTTCTAGCAACTGCCAACAATGTCAACATACTATGGGATAAATTGAGTCTAGAGAAAGAGAGAGCCCGTGAGTTGCAGGAGGCATTAGTCAAAGAGAAAAATTATACAAATTTAATGATAAAAAAGAATGATGATCTCACATCCCAAAAGGAAGAATTAAATGAAACGCTTCAATAGTTGGAAGCTGATAGGAGAGCTTTGGCAATGCAAGTAAGGGTGTTAGAGGTAGAAAAGGGAGAACTTGAAGATAAAAACCTAAATCTTGAATCGGAGAAGTTTGACAATGTTCAGTAGATCGATGACCTAAGGAACACATGGAAAAGTTGCAAGAAGGCAACGAATTGTTAGAACGAAAATTGGAACTGGCAAACAACAAAATGGGAGACATTAGCCCCTTCCACGAGCAAGCCTGTGAAATACTAAGAAGGACCTACAACTTCCAAGAACTTCTGTCAGAGGAAATCTACAAATCAAAGGAAATAATGGCCAAGGTAAAGGAAATCAATGTTGAAGCCACTAGGGTTAGGAGGAAGCATGCACGCATCAGTGGAGAGATTAATAAACACATTGAGTGGAAAGAAGGGAAATCAGAGTTCCTGACAACTCTTCTCCTTATGTCTGTTGTTGAATACAGAGCAAATGTGCGCACCTTGGATTATTCTAAAGATTGTGGAGTAAAGTTGGCCACCGTAGCCCTAGCTACTTATGAGTGGTGCAAGAATTTGTATTCTCAAATAGGAGCCACATAGGAAAGTTGTCAGATGGCCATGACCCAAGGGATAGAAGAATTCCTAGATAGAGCACAACGTTTATCTGACTTGAATGAGGGGCTAAAGGAAGAAAGCGAATAGGTGTAGAAGCTGGACATCTTGACATCAGAATACCTGCACCTATTTATCAACCAGCTTGCTATTCATAAACATTGCCTAGAAGAAAGTCTCCGAGCCACTATGGCAGAAATGATTATCCTAGCAGAAGAGCTTGCCAAGCAATAAGTGTTTCTCAGATTTATGATTCCCCTAGTTGGAATCAATATTGTAATGGAAGCGAATCAGTGGGGAAATTACATAGAAGAGGTAGACAGGGCACTGGCCGCCAACCAAGCTTCGACCTCAGAGAGTGTTCCACTTGCTGTAGTAGTGTTAGTTTCAGAAGAAACACCAGCAGTCTCAGAAGCACCAAAGTCAACCAAGGAGCCAGCTCAGGGATAGCTCACATTCGCTAACGTCTGACTAATGAAAGCTAGCATGCCTCTTTGGTTTCTATTTTATGCATATACGTTTGAATTATTGAAATGACTTGTGGGTTTTAAACCCCATTCCTTTTTGTAAAATGAATTGGGATATTTCTCCTCTTTTGTAATATCAGCACTACAAGACAAATTAGAGGAATATAAATGGTTAGGGTATAGGTGGTATCTCCTAGCACATTTTGTAAATCTATATAGAGCTGATTAGAACGGAATCGAGGGGACTTTTGGCAGGTGAAAGGACATTTCTATCTTGTATGTGAACTATTTCTGCTACATGAATAAGAAAATCGTTTTGGCCTGTGGAAGCCTGCACAGCGCTTTGCTTGGGATCGTGTTGGATAATTGCTGAACTATTTCTGCATCTTTCATACATTTCCTGTGAGATCTTTCGTAGCTATTGTGAATTAATTCTATGCTATGGATTATTTCATTTCTTTTGCAAAATTTTTGTGTTAAATGGGTAATAGAATGTTTATCTTTATCGAAGCTATCTTGGATAATCTTTATTTCTGCTGTAAATGCTTCTTTCCAATTTAATAGCTATCTGTGAAGTTCTTGGGTGCATTTCAAGTTTATTACTCATTCTTTAAATTTGCTCCTTATAAGGATAGGTTCATTTAGATTTAATTATCTTAGAATAGATTTGTTTAACGCATGCATTTAATTTAGGGCACATGCATATCATCTTAAACATAAAAAATATAAACGGTGGATTAGGCCGCAACCGGTGCAAAATAAACCAATCTTTAAACCTTACACAGTAGTCGGAACTGTTAACTAGACGGATTCCCTACACCAAATGGTAAGCGATCTAATTGGGATCGTTTACTGGGGAGAATCCCTTGCTAATTGATGTTATGATATTCGAGGCATCAACATGACTTTTATGTAATTCATTTAAAATCAACAACTTAACTTCAAGTACATTAGGTACATACAACCTGTGCTTATACAACATTAAACCATTCTCAATCAAACTAAAATCCGTCATTAAATTTTCAGAATTATTTTCTACAACTGTTTGTCTTAATTTCTGGTAATTTTCATCATATTTTATCCCTTCTTCAATATGTTTTTCCAAATCTGTTTTATAAGAACTGATTGCTGCCACAAAATTAATTCTTGCATTTCTACTTAAGGCATCCGCTACCTTAATTTCTTTACCCTTATTGTGTTGAATCTCGAAATCATATTCGCTAAGGAAATCTAACCACCTAGCTTGCCTTGTGTTCAGATTTGGTTGATCCAACAAATATTTTAAACCTTTATTATCTATCATTAATGAAAACTTTCTTCCAATTAGGTG
Organism: Larix kaempferi; assembly: GCA_027924585.1. Classification (NCBI taxonomy): domain Eukaryota; kingdom Viridiplantae; phylum Streptophyta; class Pinopsida; order Pinales; family Pinaceae; genus Larix; species Larix kaempferi. Next base: position 35,891 of record BSBM01000409.1, on the reverse strand, counting down.
ATGGTGCCACATCTTTAAAGCGTGTATTACAGCAGCCAAATCCAAATCATAAGTGGTGTTGTTCTTTTCATGAATTTTTAGCTTCCTTGACTCATACGCTATTACATGGCCTTCTTGCATTAAGACTTTGCCAAGGCCATCGTTGCATGTGATAGTGCATACAACAAAGTCCTTGTTTAGATCAACAATTTTTAATATAGGTGCAATTGCTAAAAGATCTTTCAATTTATTAAAACTCTCTTCACACTTTTGATCCCAAAGAAATTTATTCCCCTTTTTCTGTAAGGAGGTTATGGGATTTGCGATTCTTGAGAATCCTTCAATAAATTTCCGGTAGTAACCTGTAATTCCCATGAACAAACGTACACCGGTTACATCCTTAAGGCGAGGCCATTCATTAATTTCTCTTATTTTATTGGGGTCGACTGCGATTCCATCCTTAGATATCACATGCCCTAGATACTGTATTTTATCTTTCAAGAAATCACATTTGCTAAATTTAGCGTAAAGTTGGTGTTCTCTTAACACTTGTAAAATTATATTTAATTGTTAGTCATGTTATTATTTAGTATTTGAATAAATTAGAACGTCATCAATGAATACTACTACAAATTTATCCAAGTAATTATGTAAAACATTATTCATTAGACACATGAAAATTGTCGGAGAATTGGTTATCCCAAAAGGCATAACCACGAACTCATAGTGCCCGTAGCGGGTTCTGAAAGCAGTTTTAAAGATGTTCTCATCTTTAATTATGACTTGATGATACCCAGATCTTAAGTCTATTTTAGATAATATTGTTGTAACGTTTAATTGATCAAACAGATCATCTATGTGAGGCAAGGGATATTTGTTTTTAATGGTCATTTTATTTAACTGACGGTAGTCTATGCATAAACGCAAGATACCATCCTTCTTTTTCACGAAGATGACATGTGCTCCCCATGGAGACACACTTAGAACTTATGTCATTTTTATCAATTAGTTCCTTTAACTGTGATTTTAGTTCATTAAGTTCCAGAAGTTCATTCCATAAGGAGCCTTTGAGTTTGGTACCAAACCTGGTACGAGCTCAATGGTGAAATCGAATTCCCTTTTCGGAGGCAGTCCTAGAATTTCTTCTAGGAATACATCGGAAAAGTCCTTTATAATCGGTATGTCTTCCAGTTTTAACTTATCTTCCTTAATTGTAAGTTTTTCATTAATTATGTTTACAGCAAACAACTTACATCCTTTATGAACAACCTTTTTAACTTGTAGTGCAGAAATATGTCTAACTAAAGTCTTTCTAGGAATTCCTTTTACTATTACTGTTTCACATTTATCATTCAAACAAGTAAAGGTCTTTTCAAAACAATTTAACACTACCCTATGATTTTCTAGCCAGTCCATTCTGATTAAAACATTGTAAGAACCTAATGGTAATACATTAATATTAACATGAGTCCTAAGCTGATTCATCAATAATTCACAATCTTTTACATAATCAACTACTTTGCTTTTAGTCTCGATAGCTAATGGAACCAACCATGATTTTTCAAACTTTTCTACTTTCAGATTACAACCTTTTACTAAATCAGGTGACACATAACTAAGACTATCTCATGGATCAATTAAAATAAAAGTGGGTTTATCTTTCAACATACCTTCTACTTCAACCATGGAAGTTTGATGATCAGCCTGTCTGTTTTCCAAGGCTGCATTGATCTTGGGCATTTCTTGTGCTAAGTCACCAGCAGAAGCCTCCTCCTACACTGTATGTATGTTGTTGACATCCCTCTTCCTGAGTGGATAGTTTGTTGCATAGTGAGGTGCTTGATAGTCCCAACATTTAACAGGTTCTTTCTGTTCATTGTTCTTAACATAATTATTGGGCAGATCTTTGTTTCTTATAGCTGTAAATTTTTGCTGTGTATTGCTTCTTTGATTATTTCCTTGAAATTTTCTATTAGGGAAATTACGTGAGTTATTATTTCAATAATTTCTTTCTTTGTTCAAAATTATTGGGCCTTTTATCCTTCCAACTACGTATGCTTTCCCTTCTTCCGCTCTGTTCATAATAGAAATTTTCCTTTCTCATGGCTTCCTCAAGGGTCTTAGGGTCTTCATACTCAATTATGTCCCTTATATGAGAAGGTAGGCATCTCAAAAATATCTGTACCTTGGGTTTTTCCTCAATTATGTAAGGCACATATCTCAATAAACTTAAATACTTGCTGCTTAATTCCTTCATGCTCATGGTTCCAAACCTGAAATTGTAGAACTCTTTAGCTCATTCCTCAAAGTACTGTCCTGATAGGAATTTCTTTTTAAATTACTTTTTAAAAGTGTGCCAATTCATGCACTTTTCATTTATACTTTTTACTCATTTGAAATATTTCCACCATATGTCGGCTTTTCCCATCAGATTATAGATTTCCATTTTAGATTTTAACTGATGTGAATAGTTGTAAATCTGAAAATATTTCTTCATACCGGAAAACCATGATTCAGCTTCCTCTCCTTTTTCAGTTTCTCCATTAAAATTTGGGGGTTTTATCTTCTTAAATTCCCCAGAAATCTCTTCGTAAGGTTTGTACTTCTTCCTTTTAGTATAGTAGTCACTTTAACTACTATCGTTGGAATACTTGTGCTTTTCCTATGTGATTTTACGTTAATTTATGAAGAAGAGCTACTATCATAGTTAGAAAATTTTAGTTTCTTACCCTTATGTTGGTAGGACATGGTTCCAGATTCAGAATTTACTTTTCTTCTTTTATCTTTCCCGTTATTATGAAACTTCTCCAATAAAATCTGATTTAGTTCTTCTTGCACTTTTAATATTCGTTCATTTTCTTCTTTAACATATCCTATCTCAGTTTTTAAGTCTCTAACTATTCTTAATAATTCAGATGAATTATTGTTTTATTCGAAAAATATATTTTCTGCATTAATGTGTTCTTGATCATTATTATTTTGTTCATTATGATGGGACCTGTCCTCTGCTGACTCTTCTTGTCCTTCCATATCTGGAAACTAAATATAAAATATGCTCAATAGAAAACAATTTAAACAAAACAAAATCTGTAATTTGTATTTTGTGTTTTCAATTCTAATTGCGCGAGTTTAGCCTCTTCCAGGCCTAGTGTCTAAACTTGTGCTCTGATACCACATGTAACATCCTCAAATTTCATAAAAATTTTAAATTTTTTTGTACGGTAATAATTGCTAATATTTATAATGTGGAAGTATGTACTGACCGTTTTAGTCCCTTTTAGTAACAGATCAGTTGTATGTTAAGAAAGATGACACCAACAGTTATGAGTTGTTTTTAAAGTGTCATAACAACATGATGTTATAATTATTGATCTCATGATGTACCCAATTCAATTACATGCATTTGTCTGGATAATTATGCTATTTATTTTATCACTATTTGTGTAATGAGCTGTAATGAGCTGTAATGACACTATGCATTTGTCATTCTTTATCTGAATTCAATGATGTAACATTTTATTGAAATACTTAACTATTAACTTTGTTGTAAGAATATTTTATGGTTACTTGTTTAATGTATATGTCGACATTTATGTTTTCTCTTACTGAGATTATGATCCTGGATACTAACTAGTTTTTTCTTCTTTTTAATGAAGGGATCCTTTGGGTAACCTAAGGCTTACATTGCTATTATATAGCTAATGCTCTTACTATTTCTGTATAGATCGCAGATAATAGATTTGATACCGGACCTTCAAGGTTTTGATGTTTGGAGATTTAAGGTAGAAATCATCATTGCTTCGATGATACATTAGGGCTTGGATTTACATCCTTCCATGCACATAATTAATGTTGGGGTCTACGATACACACCTTAGCCATCACTGCAACAAATGAGTTTATTTACAATATGCTCTGAAGTATCACTATTCCATTTCTAATTTCAAAAGTGAAATTATTGATACTATGCTATTTCTTAAGGGTATTACTACCATATTCCAATATATAGTTCCTTTATGCTTTTCATAATGTACTTCTAAACTATATGCCAAGATAGTTTTGGTGCAAGACTTAAGGCATAAGGCCAACTTATATATGTATTAAACATTTAACATTATAATGTTATTGCTCCTCATTTGGAAACTTGACAAGTTTGGATACTATATATAATTGCATTTTTATTTGAAATTAGTTGATAGCTGAGTGTCAACACCATAATGGCATAGTCCACGTGAACATTTGTAATGATCCTATTTAATGATATGCCGAAATGTGAATTGTACTATGGTTTTAATGTAGAAATTTTAAATGATTAAATTAACTTTTGGAATTATAGCAAGTATTGACTATAGTCGTGATTAAGAGATTTAAATGATAGTGGGTTACACATTGGCAAGACCACGTGAATGGCATAGGGTTTTGACCTAAATCCCTAGCCATTCATTGAATGGCTTCGATCAAAACACAACTCCATGTGTTCATTTGGCAATGTTGTTGGTAGGGGTGGCCAAAAGGCCCCGATTGCTTAGGGTATGAATGGGTCACGCTATGTTCCAGGGTTTCAATGGTGGATATATTCATTATAGTTGGAAGCTTGACTACTTGGCACCTGCCATGGGTAAGCCATCAATTTACAGCGAAGTGTAATTCATTTATTCCATCAACTTCTTTTATATCATTACTAACCTCAACTTCTTGCTGGGTGTTGAACACTGCATGACAGGGTAGCCTTTTGGATGAGCTCATGGCTGTCACCTGGGCAACTTCTTGTCTTCCAAAATGGACCCTAGTAAGCCTCAGCGGTTCTTTGGATACTTTGAACATGGTTAGGTTCTGTGTGTTCAACTCTTGTTTTGCACAACGGCCGATTGTGTGCTTTCACTGTAACCACTGTATTGATTTTTGTTTTTTTGTATTAAAAGATGCTAATCCATATGGCATTTTGTAAAGGAAAAGGGCGTTGAACCCTTGGGCCTTTGGCTCGCGTTGGCTTCTCAATGTTTAAATGGAAATTTCTGCTTGGTTTTTAAAGGCCGTGTGTGTATATTTTAAATGGTTGACAGTGATTCCCTCAAGCTACGGCTCTGGACTAAATGAGATGTATTTTGTGTAAATATTAGTTCTTTGGATTCGTTTTCTACGCATTACCCTAGCCCCTACAGTAATCTATGTAATTTAGATTTTGTCAACATTTTTTAATTAGTTACTATGTAATAATCCAAATTGATGTATAATTTATAGTTTTCAAAAATTATTTGTATGGAATGTAAGGTCTGGGCAAAATGGCCAAAGTTTACGAGCTCGGCACTAGTAGTGAACGAAGGGCAAAGCCGTGTTGCTCGTATCTTGCAGAAGGATGTTTTATTTAAATGGTTGTTTATATTTTAAAGTTGGTTTCCTCCAAACCCTGAAGCCTATCTATAAATTATTTTATAAATGCTGGATGGCTGGACGAGATCATTTAAGAGACTTGAACCTGTAACCATTCCTTTGATATTTGATGTGTAAGGTATCAATACCCTTGATGGGTGACATCGTTCTCTCTCTAGCTATGTGTTTATTTTATAATATTGATAATTAATTACAATGTTATTGTAATATGATACAACACTAATGTTCAATACTTTGTTTGAAAAAAAGCATGGTTACAGAGTTAATTTTTAAAGATTTTATAACAAGTAGTGTTTACAGGGTTTCGACCCGAAACTAGTTACAGGGTTTAAACCCTAACTATTCGTTAAGCTTGTAATGAGGTTTATTAGAAAGCATCTCGACCATATTATAGATTCAACAAAATGTATTAGTTGTGTAAGTGTTCGATTTGAAACTATGTTAATGTTTATACTATACATAGTTTATAAATTACAGTACTAGTATGGCTCATCTCAGCTATCATACTTCTAACATGAAGACTTGGACTCTGTATTTTTTATCTAGTTTAATTTATAACTGCCCCGATAGTTTCACAGGAAATAATTATGTTTCTTTTACATATTCATACAGGGTGGATGAAATGGTTATTGCATAACTTAATAGTATAAAAATGGTAGACGATTGGTTTATTTACCCTATTTTCTGTGTATAGATCTATGAAGAAATAATGTAAAGTTTCGATTAGGTTTTCACTACTTAAATCCTTTTATTTATCCTGAATGATAACATCATTCCTGATACAACAACTATTTAATAAGGAACCAGGAAAAACTATTTTTATCAAAGCTTTTCAGAATAATTATAAAGACAGTGATAAAATATAGAGATTTGATCAGTATGCATTCATCTTAGACATCATATTTTATCAATTATTGTATAGAAACAAACCTGAAGGTGATTCGAATTCATTTTCAAACTATATATCTGAGATCAATAAAATCTACCTACTTAACAAAAATTTCTGTACTAGAGTATGTTGCCTAAATGCAAGTGGAAAATAACAGTGAAGAGTTTCATTCATCAATCTATTACATCTATTCATTCATTGAATTTGTATAACTAAATTTACCAGTTCAGAAATCAATTATTTAGAACTTCTAACAGATATCTAAGATATAATGGAATCATTTAATACATTAGCACACAGTCATTCAGAAAGTAAGTTAACAGTAAGAAAATGAAATAATGCAAGTAGAACCTGATAAATGTAGAGGGGGGAAAACACCAAAAGGAGCCCATTCCACCCAACCTTTTCCTGAAGACAACCAATGTTACTTTTCTTAGGACCCCCGAGCCTATTCACTGAACCACTAGGACGAATATTCTGTGTGGAGGCAAGCTTATCTTTCTGCAACTCAATAATAATGGTATATGTACTTAGCAGTAAAACTTATGCATTCAACAATACTCTTAACTTGTCGCTTCAACAATATAATGGCTGCACTAAGTAGTATCCTTTTAGCTACCGTCTTACTCTAGCATTCACCCTAGCCTTCCCCTCATCGAATCTCTTGTGTACTCCCACCTTTTCTCTTGAAAACTCAGAATGTCACAAGGAAAAGAAATTGCATAGTGAATAGTGAATAATGAATAGTGAGCCACCTGCTCAATTCGATGGGTGTATAGAGTGCCTAGGTATTTGGTCAGTTTTTTAGTAATAATTGAGCCACCTGCTCTATTCCACTTTATTGGGAAACATGAACACAAAAATAGGGAAGTTGCCACCTACAACATCTAGAAGTGAATGAATAAGCTACCACTTGAACATTTTCCCTCCACCCCAGTTCATTCCTCTTAGTGGGTCTGTTGGGACCCATAAATTTTTGCCCAAAATACTAATCCTAAGACTATTCCCACGGGCAAGCTCTGTGAAAAGAAGGTTAAAACCCCTCCCTATTCAGGTCCAGGTTGCTAAGGCCAAGAAAATATCTAAGTTAGAGGGGAAAATGATGAGAAAGTTGAAGGGTTTGAACACTTTGAGCCTAAGGAGATAGCCCGAATAATAAAAATAGGTGAAAATTCTGATAACCTATAGTCCGATGAGAAATAAAGAATAAGATAAAGAGCGGGCATTTTCCAACCATTGATCCAAGGTGCGAAAGAGATCCACGGTCCATAGATCATCCTCGCATCCTGAAGTTGTGCGAAAGAAGCCCAAGAGAGTGGTCATGAGAGTCATATTGCCTAGACAGATGGCAGCCAAAGGAGCTCTCACAGGAGTGCTTCGGCGGTAAACAAAAGCTGCCAAAGGGCTTGCAATACCCCCACAGTGGAGAAATAAGAAATAAGATCAATGGTGCAGATTGCATAGTCAAGAATCTGACTGCGTAAAAGACATAAGCTCACATCGCTGCAAAGATTAGAACAGATCAACGACCCATATCAAAAGAACTCAAATCTACGGTTGGCGGATGTTAGTAGGCTCCACCTATGAAGGTACTGGAAGTCAGACACCTGGGTGACTCCCAACCGTAGATATGTTAGAAGCAAGATCAACGATCCCCGGCGGTTCTCGCGAGGTAAAAAAGTGCTCCATATAAGCAGGGAAGGTGGTTGCAAGATTGTATACCATCTGCCATGTGTCACCTTCTGAACACCTCGTGAGGAGGGATAAGTGGTAATCCAAAACCAAAGGTCGAGTCGCGATACCATCGTTGGATATGATAGATGGTTGGGATTCAAGGAAAATAAAAGATCCTACGGTTGAGATGAAGAAAGGTCAAATAAAAAAGGGTTAAATAAAGGCTCTAATCAATGGAGCAGGGACAACACCCGGCAGATCAACGGATAAGAGAAAGGGATAGCTGGAAAAAGTGGGTAGAATTTATCCAAAAAGGGTTATATATATATAGCACGACATGAGAAGAATAAACATTTTGTTCATGGACCTGTGGGAGTTGGAATCTTCTGGAAAGCGCAGAAGCCGAAGAGGACGAGAGGGAAAAAGGTCACTCTCAAGCTTTTCTTGTGATAGGTAGGGTCCCAAACTTCTCTGTTTTCAACATACAGTGTGTTTTCTAGTTATAAAATGATAGAAGAATAGGCTTATGCTAGCCCTAAAGTTCAAGTAACCCTAGAAGACAAATATTGTGACGTTTTTGACCCAAGCCTTTGGCTCCCCATACCAGAGATTAAAGGAAGGCTAACAGCTCTGCTCGAGCAAGGGGTAGATGTCCATAGGGTCCATCAGTACTTTTTCATTTTCTTTTGTCTAGAACAGATTATGCCATTCCCTAAGCTCCTGTCGTGGTGTTCAATAAATTACTCATAACCCCAACGAGTGATAATGAATTCTAGGAAGTCGAAAATAGTTTGTAATATTGACCCTGCCATTATCCGAAGCACCCTTGACATACCAGAGTCTCCAACCCTAGCCCCCGAAAATTCTTCTGAAGAGTCAGTCGTCACTTTTTACAAACAAATTTCTCCTGAAATCCATAAGGCTTTCCTTGACACTTGTATAAAACCTGACGTAGAGATTACAGACACCCCTTACCTGCTAGACGTCAACCTTTTTAATGATAATACCCATTTGGTCCTCTCTTTGATAACTCAGTTCTTAGGTTTAGATTCAGATTTGTGGATAACTAAAGTACTGTTAAACCTGTTGTTCAGGATTAGTGTCACTTCCCCAGAGGCGGGAGATGGGTCAGTACCATCCCTCAAGTTTGAGGAATTTTTGGCGGAGAAAATACATGCCCAGCTAAGTTGTTTTGAGAATGCCAGATTTTTTCGGTTCCAAGTCTATTTGGCTAAAATGATTCTGCATAGTAATGCAGATGAGTTGAGTTTCTCTCAGTTATTCCTTACCGGAAACTTGGAAGGCAATGTTTTCAACTATATGAATTACATTCTATCTGCTATGTATAAAGTCATGTTTGAAGAAGAATTACCCAGAGTATTACCCGAGATGCAATCCCTGATGCAGTTGAGAGGTGAACTATCCGTTGGTGACTGGTTCTTGTTAAAAGATGCCACAGTACTAAGAGTATATGGTTTTGTACATGAACCATACGTTTTACCATCCTTCTTGATGGTAAGGGTTTTCGCCCTCAAGTTCATTTGGCAAAGGCTGACTGCAGAAGAAGAGCAGTTTGGACAATACAAGAAAAGTTCGGATATAAAGCTCCCTTGGCAAGTTGGCCCTTTCATTGTAAAGTTTAAAGAGGTTGTCGGTGAAGTGGAAATGTTATTGAGGAAAATGGGATTCATAAAGGACATAGCTATCGCATATGATCCTCTGCATATCATAGCTGAAAAAAGAATGAAAAATGGTCTGAAATCTTGGGAACACCAAGAAGCTGAAGGGTTGTCGAAGGGGCCAAATTTATTACAATATGAGCCCAAAGAGGCTGAAGATATAGATTTACAGCTACAAGCCTTAATCACGGCTGATGACCTTATGGAAACAAACCAGCTGCTAAGCGTTCAGGAAGCATGGGGGAAAAGAGATTCGCAAAAAGTCGTTGAAGCTGAGGAAGAGGAAGAAACTGGGAGGAAAAGACTCAAACTGGAAACACTAGATGAGTTAGTTATCTAGACCAATGATATGGGAGAGCCAGAAGAGGGGTTGTCGGCCCCAGTTGTCCAGATCCATGATTACAACTTCTGAGATGCTACAGGGGGGGATGAAGATAGCATATTTAAGTCCTAGGAGGACATGTTTAAATATCATGGGAAAAATAAGCAGGCATCTGCACAAAGGTTATTTGATCTAATTCCCGCTGTAAGAAATTTGTCTAAAGCAGGAACCTCTTTGACCACAAGTAGAGATAGCCTGACACAGACCTTTAACCTGATAATATCTGACAAAGATAAAATAACTGAAGTGAAAATAGATTGGAAAAAGATACCCTTACCAGATAGGATCCAATTCCACAGACAAATTGGGGAAGGCCTATATGATGACTTAGTGGAGGCGGCCTTGAAAATCTCTAATCTAGAAGTTAATGTAAATAAGATGGATGCCCAGCTGAAATATGAAAGGTCAGAAAACAAAGCCCTCTAGTAGTAGGTAAAAAAGATGTAGTATGATTTAATAGAACAAGATGGAGGAGGCAAGATAAGTAAAAAATTGTTGAAAGAAAAAGATAATTTGATCCAAGAAATGCAGAAGAAAATGAAAATTCCCAGTACCCAGCTAACACAAGCTCCTGAAGAAACAAGGCTAATATGTGATGCACCTGCAACGATTATTTAATAAAAATATGTGAAATACCAGAAATGACAGAACTCAGAATCACTTTTATATTGATCACGGGCCACTTCGAGGGGGCAACCTCCTATGAGCAAGCTCAATACAAATAACTTCACTGTGCCTTCATAGGTCTCAACACACACTTATATACTAAGTCTAGGCGCCAATACTATGGGTCAAAACCGTGGGCCACTACAAACTATGGATCACAATACTACGGGCGACTTAAAAAGCATACGCGCAAACAACAATAACATAAACTATTGATCAACAAATACTATGCGACGACTTACAAAGCATATGCGTCCAACAACAATATACTAACAAAGTAAAGACATGGGTTCCTAACATCCCCTCCTCCTTGAAAAAAGCTTTGTCCTCAAAGCTTTAGATGTGGAAATTGTTGTTGAATCTGAAGGAGTGGTTCCCATGTAGCATCCTCTAGTTGCATGCCATGCCACTAAATTAAGACCTCTGTGATAGAGCGAGAGCGAAGCTGACGGGTGCACCGATTGAGGATGGCCTCTAGCTCCAAAAGGATGGATCCTTCATTATCCAGTTCAGGTAAAATCGTTTGTCCACTGATGTTGGTGCCAAGAACTTTCTTCAGACAAGAGACATGAAAGACTGGATGAATGCGGGAAGAAGGAGGAAGTTCCAATTTATAAGCAACGGACCCAATCTTCTGAAGAATCCGATATGGCCCATAGAACTTTGCAGCGAGCTTATGATGCCCTTTGAGTTTCAGGGAAGACTGCTTGTATGGCTGGAGATGAAGAAAAACCATATCACCGACTTGAAAAGTGCGCTCAGAACGGTGTTGATCAGCTTGTTGCTTCATGCGATTTCTTGCCATGTGAAGATTGTCCCGCAAAATGCGAAGGATCTGATCACGGCTTCAAAGGACCGTGTCAACTTCTTGAACTGGTGAACTGGTGGGGGTGTATGAAAGAATAAAAAGAGGTGCCTGACCATAGACTGCTTCATATGGGGTCATTTTAGAGGCAGTTTGATAAGAGGTATTGTACCACCATTCAGTGAGAGGGAGCCACTTTGCCCACGGATGTTGTTGTTCAGAGGTGAAGCAACGAAGATAAGTTTCCAAGCATTTATTGATAATTTCAGTCTGACCATCTGTTTGTGGGTGATACCCTGAACTCATATTTAGTTTGGTGCCAGTGTGGCGAAATAGTTTAGTCCAAAAATGACTGGTGAAAGTCGCATCACGATCTGAGACAATGGAAGAAGGGATGCCATGAAGACGAAAGATCTGGTCCAAGAAAATTTGAGCGACTGAAGAGGCTGTATAGGGATGTTTGAGAGCACAAAAATGACTATATTTGGAGAGGCGATCAACCACAATGAGAATCACTGTCTTCCCACCATATTTAGGGAGCCCTTCAATGAAATCCATAGAAATATCTGTCCAAATCCGTGTAGGTATGGGAAAGGGTTCGAGCAATCCTGGAAGGAGTGTTGTTTCACCCTTATTGCGCTGGCAGGTATCACATTCGGCCACCATCTGTTGAATTTTCCTTTTCATGCCCTACCAAAAGAAGTTACGTCGTGCCCGTTCATACGTTTTGAGGAACCTAGAGTGCCCTGCCGATGGAGAAGCATGGAGTTCATAGAAGACAGCCTATTGAAGATTTGTGCTCTGGGGAAGCACCAGACGACCCTTGTATCTCAAAGAAGCACCATCCCAAGAGTAATGTGGTACAGCAGAAGGGTTGTTGGTCAAGCATTGGATGATTTGAGATAAGGAAGAGTCATTGACATAACCCTGTTAAACAGATTGCAACCAATTTGGAACAGGCATCAAAATAGTTGAAAGAGAACCTTGGGCATCAAATGTGCGAGAAAGAGCATCTGCCACAATATTGTCTTTATCCTTCTTGTAAGTGATCTCATAGTCATAACCCATGAGTTTGCTAACCCAGTTCTGTTGTGCCGGGGAGGAGACATGCTATTCCAAGAAATATTTCAAACTCTGGTGATCAGTCTTGATGCAGAAATGATTCCCTAATAGGTATGGGCGCCACTTCTGTACTGCATGCAGAATAGCCATCATTTCCTTCTCATAGGTAGAGGTAGCTAAATTCTTACCTGAAAGGGCTTTGCTGGTGAACACAATGGGGTGTTCATCTTGAAGGGGAACAACACCCATTCCATTACCACAATCATCACTCTCAATAGTGAAGGGCTTGGAAAAATCGGGCATAGCTAGAACAGGTGTAGTACACATAGCTTGTTTTAGTTTGTCAAATGCACACTGAGCAGCATGTGTCCACGTAAAAGCATCCTTTTTCAATAGAGCAGTTAATGGAACTGCTATCTTCCCATAATCCTTGACAAACTTGCGGCAGTAGCCAGTCAATCCCAAAAAACCACGAAGGCTCTTGATTGTCTGAGGATGTGGCCAATTGTTCATGGCATCGATTTTGGCAGGATCCACGCAAACCCCTTATGCTGAGATAATGTGCCCGAGATACTCAACTTCCTTCTATCCAAAAACACATTTAGACTGCTTGGCATGGATATGATGGTCAGAGAAAAGTTGCATGACAAGATCCAGATGTTGGAGATGTTCATCCCATGTTTTACTGTAGATGAGGATATCATCAAAGAATACCAGAATGAATTTCCGCAAGTAGGGTCGAAATATTTTATTCATTAATGCCTGGAATGTGGAAGGAGCATTAGTGAGGCCAAAGGGCATGACCAAAAATTCATAATGGCCATCATGTGTGTGGAAAGCTGTTTTAGGGATATCATCCTCATGAACCCGAATTTGATGATACCCAGAACGAAGATCCAACTTGGAGAAAAAGTGAGCCCCATGAAGCTCATCAACAATAGGAATTGGAAACTTCTCCTTGATGGTGAGGTGATTAAGTGCTCGGAAGTCGATGCAGAGGTGCCATGACCCATCTTTTTTGCAGACAAGAATAACTAGAGAAGAAAAGGAACTAGTGCTTGGGCGAATAATACCTTGCTTTAATAAGTCCCAAACGAGCATTTCAATCTCCTTTTTTTGGTGAAATGGGTAGCGATAGGGCCTGATGTTGGGAGGAACGCTGCCAGGAAGGAGCTGAATACAATGGTATTCTAGCCTGGAAGGTGGCAATCCCACTGGTTCATCAAAAACACCTGTATATCGATCCAGAATTTGTTGTAGATCTAAAGGAGTAGTGGAGACCGCTGAAGGTTGCATCTGAATGGAATGGAGCTGAGCGATGACACCATGTGAATTCTTCTTGAGGAGTTTTTCCATGCGATGTGAACTGATGATGCTGAGAGAAACTGGTTGTAATCTTGTCAAGGTGTGTTTTTGGCTATTGAGGGAAAAATGCATCCAAAGTTCAGCAAAATCCCATAAGATAGGGCCAAGTGTGCATAGCCATTGAGCGCCCAAAACCACATCACATCCGCCTAAGGTCTAGGCAAACATGTCAGAGTGCATGGTGTAATCTCCCATAGAGATACGCACATTTCGACACTTCCCTTTGCAAGGTAAGGTGCCCCCATTGGCAACCATGACTTCAAAGTTGGAGCAAGGATGGATAAAACAATCAGCTTGTTTGGCGATCTGAGGGTCAATGAAATTATGAGTGCTAGCAAAATCAATGAGTATTGTAAGAGGAAGATTCTTGAAGTAACCCCTGACCTGCATTGTTTGGGGGGTGGTGATTCCGGCTAAAGCATGGAGAGATATCTCTGGCTGGTCATCCTGAGACGGAGGGTCAATAGGCGGTTCCAGAATGTCGACCGGAGCATCCAGTGTTTTTGGATCTTCGTCACCAATTTCAGAGGCAGGCGGAGAATCCACATCCAAGAGATAGAGCTTTTGCTGAACACATATATGTCCCCGAGTGAATTTCTCATCACAATTATAGCAAAGCCCCTTTTCTCTGCGGGCTTGCGTCTCTGTTTCAGACAAACGCTTGATAGGAGTTGGTCGAGGAGCCTGCGGTATAGGTGGTCATTGAGAACCCATATTTCAGAAGGGAACAAAAGCGGGCTTGGATCGTTCTTGGGTTGCAATCTTGTCTTCTGCCAACTTAGCCAACCCTAGGGCTTCCATCATTGTGTTGGGACAGAACATTTTGACCTCAGAGCGGATGGCATCCTTTAGACCACTGATAAAACAACTCCGGTAAAAGTCATCAAACAATCCTTCGGTGTGGTTGGCTAGATTCTCAAATTCGGTTTGATACTCTCTCACAGTGCCAATTTGGCGAAGTTTAGTGAGGGCTCCTGTGAAGTCATCAAAAGCACTAGGACCAAATCATTGCAAAAGGAGTTGGCAAAAGCCTGTCCATTTGGGCTTTGGATGAGCCTTGATGTACCAACGGTACCATTGAAGAGCTTCCTATTCCAAATGAAAGGATGATAGCGGAACTTTGTTGACATCAAAAGTATTATGCAGACTGAAATATTGTTCTGCACGATAGATCCATCCAGTTGGATCAGTACCATTGAAGCGAGGAAAATCAAGCTTCAGACCACGGAAATTGCTGGAAGAAGAGAACCCATTGTCTGATGAAGACTCAGACTGCCGTTTGTTGTTCATAGCTGAATGTTCAAGATGGAGACCAAGAAATTTTTCATCCAAATCCCGGAGTTTGGCTTGGATGGCTGCAAGTGTGTCCTCCATGGTTTTTGCTCCTGCATGGGTGACAACCATAATTTTTTTTATTTTTTATTTTTTATTTTTTTTATTTTTTTATTTTTTTCGGTTGACTGGGTAGGAAAACAAAAACAAAAACTACTTCAGTAAAGGAAAATCTGGACTTGGGAAAAAAAATATGAAGGGTAATTGGGGTTTAACTAGGTTTTGGACACTGTTGAATAAACAGGGAAGCAAAAATGAGGATTTCAGAAGCGGGGTGAAAGAATGGGAAAATTTGGTAGAGGGGAACAAAGAAGCAGAATTCAGAAAGGAACTCTGTGGTAAAATTTGAAGGTGATTGGGTGAAATATGAGGAAGTTATGGCAAACCCTAAAAATAGAAAATGTGGAATTTCGGGCTTTGGGAAGGGGAAATGGGGGTAGCGTCCTCAGGAATGAAATATGTAGAATGGGATGACAGGGGTTCCTCGAAAATTTCAAGGGAAACAGAGTGAAAACAAGGGAGATATGGAGAAAAAACTGATTTTTTTTTTTTTAGATTGGAGCAGCTACGGCTCAGAAGGGATCTGAAACGACGCTGAATGGATTCAAAATGGATGGATCTGGAATGGCTTGGAAAATGGATCTGAACGACTGGATATAAAATGGCGCAACAACGATCGGCAACAGTTTAGTTGAAAATAGATTTTTTTTTTTCTAGACTGGACTAGCTACGGCTCGGAAGGGATCTGAAACGGCGCCGAATGGATTGAAAATGGATGGATCTGGAACAGCTTGGAAAATGGATTTGAACGACTGGATATAAAACGGTGCAACAACGATCGACAACAGTTCAGTTGAAAATAGATATGGACCCCAGGTATGTGCAGCTTCCTAACAGTTCAAGGGTTTCACTCGACCACCAATGCTGTATGACGGCTTGCGTATTGGGGCAGTACCCCTCACTCCATGGATCAGGTAAAACTAATAACTGCTTTGCCACAAATGACAGCTCTTGGTTTACCTCACGGGTGGGAACTAGTCAATTAGGTATGGTTCGTTGCCCTTTTCGCTGGCAGGTCCTCTCAATGGGCCAGCTACTTCGGGGTTCCTGTGGTACTCCTCACAATGAGTTTTAGGGCTTATGCCCAACTACTTCCCACAGTTAAGCGGATAGGGATTATTCCCAGATCCGAACCTGCAACAGATGCGAAAAAATATTTTTGGCAGAAATTTCACCCAGCGAGCCCAAGAAAGTGCTCTGATACCAGATGTGATGCACCTGCAACGATTAATTAATAAAAATATGTGAAATAGCAGAAATGACAGAACTCAGAATCACTTTTATATTGATCACAGGCCACTTCGAGGGGGCGACCTCCTATGAGCAAGCTCAATACAAATAACTTCACCGTGCCTTCATAGGTCTCAACACACACTTATATACTAAGTCTAGGCGCCAATACTATGGGTCAAAACCATGGCCCACTACAAACTATGGATCGCAATACTACAGGCGACTTACAAAGCATATGTGCCAACAACAATAACATAAACTATTGATCAACAAATACTACGAGACGACTTACAAGGCATATGCGTCCAACAACAATATACTAACAAAGTAAAGACATGGGTTCCTAACATAATACAAGAAAAGGAGGATTTAAAAAAGGAGATCAGTGATAAGGAGGATTTCAAAAAGGAGATTAGTGATAACAAAGCTGAGTTACTAAAGTTTGCAGAAAAAGAGGAATGCTGGGAGAAAGAAAGGACAAGTTTGAAGAACCAAACTGAAGAGTTGAAGAACAACTTGTCTAATATAAGTTCACGTCAAGCAAGAGAAGCCTTGAATGGAGGGAAAGATGACACCGACAACATTACATAGGCCATGTCCCAAATCAACCTAAAAAATGTTGAGATACGAGAACTGAAAGAAGATAATTGGAGGTTGAAAGAAGAAAATGATGAAAAGGAAAAAAAGGACTAAATCCCTGGAAGAAAAATATAAAGAATTGGTAGAAATGGACAATAGGTTTTCTCAGCAAATAATAAGGAGGATAGCTATGCAGGGGTGCAAGAATTTAGTCTGGGATGTAATTATCCAAGAAGCTAAGAGATTCAGACCCTATCTAGATCTCAGGAGGACAAAAGAGAAAATAGTTAATGATGTCTTTAAGAGCTGCACTGCCATGAGAGAAAAGCTGCACAAAAGGCCTAAGGCAACGGCATATAATGCTATAAATTTCCTAAATAGTTTAATAGATCAAGAGGTCATATATTTGACCGTCAAAGACAGGATCACAACCATTACTGCAGCAAAACGAATCCTTGGGAAGTATGCATTGGTTGAAGCAGTGGAAGCCAAAGCCAGTGAAATGAATGAACAGTTAACAGAATTCAATGGATAGTTTGAAAGATTAGTAGAAAAAGGATTCCCCACATTTTGGGATGCAAAACAGAAGCTGGTTCCTCTAAGTGAGCATAAAAAGTTGATGACCAACAGAAGCATGGACCATTCCAAGTTTAAACACATGAACCAACCACTCTCAGGAAGGATCTTGTTGGACAAGCTAGATGAAGATTTCGAGATATTGCACAAGTTAACTTCTATTGGGGAAGGAATTCCGCCTATGTCTTCTGTTGATCAGCTTAACATAAGAGTCATGGAGAAAGAGATGATGAGCTCTGACATCCCAGTGCCTGAGCTTTGGGTACCTGTGGAAAAGTATAGAACAACGAGATTGTCTTATCATGCTCCATCGGCGACTGCTACCGCTTAGATCTCAAGGCTGTACCTTTCCAAAATCGTAGTTTGTTTTTGACATAGAAAGTTTATAATATGATTAGGATTTTGATTTTCCAGGACATGGCAGTGGGTTTCCCATTATGTAATGAAGTTTCACCATTGGACATATACTTTAATATTTTTAATATTGTTTAAAACAACATATCGGCAAGGGGCAAGAAAGCGGTTAAGCTTGTCTTGTTATATTTTCTGTTTTGTGATAGTGACATCTGAACTATGATGAGGTGTCTCTATATTGTAACTAATTTATGTTTCAAAATAGGACGAGTAGGAGACTCTGGGCCTCTATAAGTTCCATGTAATTTCAAATTGAAAGGGGTGGAGAACTTTTTGGAGATTTGCATATTTTGTCTACTGTTGTTATTTAGAGATATTTCTTGACTAAAGTTGTCAAAAGCTTTCGTATGTTTTACAGGGATTCCTGTGTAATTGGTCTGGTAGTTTGTTTCTCGTTTTCCCATGTGATATATGTTTCTTTTCATTGTCAATCCATATTGTTTAATTTCTTTCGTACTTGGTTCAGTGTAGTATTTGAATGAGATTCATAGAGATTATGCCTTGTTCATTTCTTACCGAGTACTTCACAAAAATATTTCTACTAAAGTTGGTATAGGATTCATCTGTGTATGCCTTATATCAATGGACTATGCATCTTTCTTCTTTTTCGCCAATTAAATCACTTTGACTACTAGCTGCTCGCTACCTTGCCTCTGTGTAAAAGCATCTACTAAGCATTTGATGATGATGTTTATGTTATACTTAATTTGACACCATTTCCCAATATAAATCCATGCTGTTCTCCAACCAATGGTTCATAGAAGCTAATTTTTCCCTACAGTAAACTGACCTTCTGTATATGTTTAAATAGAACATCTTGAGGGAATGAATGCTGGTGTCCTTTTTCATGATTGATGACCTTGTTTATTTCCATTGTTTCATTGGTTTATTAAGAGATCCCTCTGAGACTATATTTGGTCAGTAATATCAGTCCAAAGATTGGTTAGTGGTTACCCCAAAACCCCCTTCCTACAACCTGAGGGTCGATTTGGGTGTTAACAAATTGGCGCCATTGCCGGGGAGTGCAATTTTTCTTGTTTTCCTTGTAAGAACGACAAAGATTCGAAGAAAAGAGAGATACTTGTGGGAAAACGGAGATTTCCATATCTTTAAGGGTTGTACAATTTTTGCCCTGGCGACTCCACTTATCAAGATTCATATTCAAGAAAGCACTCCACTGGGGAAGACCTCCGAAGCTGAATCCTAATTCTGAAGAAGATCTCAACAAGGCATTCTGGCCTTAGGAAAGATCCACACCAGAGGTAACCCTATTCCTGAAACTCTGTTAATTGTTGATAATCCTTAAAGTCTGCTTAGACGGAAAGCTGAAAAAGATAAAGTTAGCACTCCAAATAGTGAAAAATTTGTGTTTGAAGCAGAATCCCCTGTTTTCCAAGAATTAGATATAGAGATCGACATTGGGGAACCTTTACCAAGATCAAGATCCGAATCTTATCTAAGCTTAGGTGAAGTAAGCCAAAACAATACTAAATCTTACTTGTTAGATCCTATCTGTCGTGATTTACTAGATACTATAAAAGCTAAGAAAGATAAACCCTGTTCCCAAAATACCCCACCCCTTTCACAAAATACACCTGTAATCATGGCTGCCAGATTTGCGCCTTTAGCCCTGCCAGTTGTTTTACATGACCTACCTCAAAACTGTGCACAAAGGATCGTCTCCTATGATGGAGAGGGAAATTTTTCCGCCAGACAACACGTAGACAGATTTGAAGATTTTATTGATCTGGAGGAAGTGGATCACGATGATGCAAAGATGAGGTTATTTGCCCAAAGTTTGTTTGGAGAACCTAAGAAATGGTATAGGTTACTACCAAATGCCTCCATAAATGACTTTGCAAAGTTGAAGACCTTATTCTTAGAAAGATGGGAAATGATAGGGAGTCGTGCCCTAGTCTTGTCCCAGTACAATCACATCAAGAAAGGAGGTTTTGAGTCTGTGCACGAATTTTCTGCTATGTTTATGAGGGCGTATAATTCTATTCCAGATGACCTGAGGCCCTCGGTGGGCGCTGCGAAAATCCATTTCATAGATGCCTTTGAGGGAGATTTCTCATGCACGTTAAGAGAAAGAAAGTATGTCTCCCTGCCTGTTTTGTTAAAGGATGCCCTAGAAGTGGAGGTGAACATGATGGCCTTGGGGAAAATAAAGGGTAAAATAGAGGCTGAGAGGAAGAAGCAGGAGACGCAAATATCTACCTCATCTACTTCAAACGATGCTAAATTTGATACCATGATGAAAACCATGGAAAAATTGATGGATAGGTTGACCATAGATACCAAGCCTCCTTCTCGAGAAAACCCTGAAAACTAGATACGAAATCCAAACTTTAGGAGACCACTGCCCCCTGCAAGAAATCAAAGAAATGTTGAAGAACAGTCGATGTGCCCTCCTTTTGCTAAAAATATGGTAGACAATGAGATAGTTGAAGATCCCACCGAAGCCCAGATTCATTTTGTTGATTCCTTAGACCATGAAATATACTTGACTGAAAGGGAGCATGACTTCTTCAACAAAGGAAGTACTAGTAGCAAACCTAAGTCAGAATCCGAACAATACCTAATGGGTTATCAAAATGGTGTGGATGATCTTCAAAGAAATCTAAAATTGAGAAGTAGAGAAGTTGTCATGAGTAAAGGAAAGCTTCCTTTGAACCAACCTCTAATCACCCAACAAGTTGCAGACGAACCAAAAGAGAAACAGAAAAAAGCTATTGTAGACAAAGGACCTGAAAATAAAGAAGAAGAGGGTCAGCCTTCAAAAGAGGTTAAACCACCAGAAATCACAGAGGTAATCAAACCTGCCTCCACTTTTAGCCTCAGAGCTGAACTGTCGAAAGTAAAAATCTCCATCCCTCTTAATGAGTTACTGAAAAATAATGAATACAGGGAAGAGATAACGAAGATGGTTAAAGGGAAAAATGAACACCAGCATGATATTCTAGAGTTGTCTGATGATGCTCCTACAATAATCTTTGGATGTAAGTTGGAAGAACCAGGCGATGAAGAAGTCCCTCCTTTCTACTTAAGCTTGAATGTCCATGATCATATCTTGCACAATGCCTTAATAGACTCTGGGGCATCCCATAACCTAATGCCAAAATCTATCCTGAAAGAGCTAGGATTAGAAGTGACAAGACCATACCAAGATCTTTACTCCTTTGATTCTAGAAAGGTACCATGTTTGGGACTGATTAAGAATATGGTAGTAACTCTAACCCAACTCCCTACTCAAAGTATCATGATGGATGTGGTGGTGGTTGATGTGCCTCCAAAGTTTGGGATGCTTTTGTCAAGATCCTGGGTTTCAAAGTTGAAGGGAACTACGTAGATGGACTTGTCTTATGCTACGATTCCCATGTTTGGAGCAAATAGGATATTGTACAGAGAAAGAAGGATGGAATATATCGTCAGCAGCAAAAGCAAACCTGAAAATCACCCTATCTATGTCATTGATATAAACATGGGCTGCTCCATATTTGTTGTTGATGGCCCTCGTTGTGGTCCTCACCCTCCCTCTTATAGGGAATTTGACTAAGATAAGGAGTTCGCAGCCATGTATGAAGCTTCTGAAAGAGATAAAAATGAAGAAGGCTGGTGGAAGATGTATTTTGATGGTTCTGTAAGAAAAAATGGTGCTGGAGCAGGGGTTTGGATCATCCCTCCCAACCAGGATTCTAGGGCACTTTCATACAAGCTAACCTTTGAGTGCACTAATAATGTGGCCGAATACGAAGCATTGCTGTTGGGATTGGAGGCTTTAAAGGACTTGGGAGCTAAGAAGATAGAAGTGTTTGGAGACTCTGAGTTGGTAGTAAACCAGATAAATGATAGTTACCAAGCTAAACACCCGAGAATGCGGGCATATAGAAATGAAGCTTGGGATTTCTTTGTAAATTTTTTCACAGAACACAAGATTAGAGTAATACCCAGACTTGAAAATGATGTAGCGGATTCTTTGGTGACTACTGATGGAGGATTTAAGACTCCGATTTTCTCTCAGGATAAGTATGAGGTCGAGATAATAAACAGACCTTCTTTTCCTAACAATTCTAAGTATTGGCAGGTGTTTGAAGACGACTTACAGCTCAGGATCTTTTTAGAACTCTCTGATGAGTTTGAAAATGTGCATATTGATACTGAGAATGAGAACTTGGAAAACTTTGTGGAAGGAGAAAATGCTGGAGAAGAAGCCAAAGAAGAAAGGTGGAAAAACATGATAGATGGTAAGGATATTATTCAATTGAAAAATAATTACATTCCTAAAGGTCTCATACCCCTGGAAAATCTCTTTGATCAAGATGATGTTGCCAAAAATCCAAAATTCGAGCCTGCCCAAGAATTAGTAGAAGACCAAAACTTGGGTACAGAAAAAGATCCTCGAATGGTAAAGCTGTCTAAAAGACTACAGGCTGGCAAAAAGAAACGTTATGTAGAATTGATGAAAAGACACACTGATGCTTTCGCCTGGACCTATGAAGACTTGAAAGAATATGACACATCAATCATACAGCATACTATTCCGCTCAAGCCAGGTGAGAAACCTTTTAAGCAAAAATTAAGAAGAATAAATCCTAAGCTAACAGATATCATAGAGAAATAAGTCAAAAGGATTTTCAATGCAAAGATAATTGTTACCTTAAGGTTCTCACAATGGATAGCAAATCTGGTCCCAGTCAGAAAGAAAAGTGGAGAGATCAGAATCTGTATTGATTTCAGGAACCTGAACAGAGCATCAATGAAAGACAATTATCCTTTGCCTAAAATGGAGCACATTTTGCAACAAGTGGTAGGAGCTGAAAGAATTTCCACCATGGATGGTTTCTCAGGGTATAATCAGATTAAAGTATGACCAGAAGACCAGAAAAAAACTGCTTTCACAACTCCTTAGGGGACTTTCATGTACACTAAGATGCCATTTGGTTTGATGAATGTTGGAGCCACTTTCCAAAGAGCTATGTATATTTCCTTTGCTGAAGAAAGGACAGGTTTGTAGTGGTATACATGGATGATATAACAGTTTTTTCAAAATCAGATGAAGAACATCTCAAGCATTTGGAAAGAGTTTTCATAAAATGCAGGAAATATGGCATTTCTTTGAATCCCAAAAAATCCTTTTTCACCCTGGATGAAGCTAATATTTTAGGACATATCATCACCAAAGAAGGGATAAAAATTGATCCTGAAAAGGTTAGTGCTATTCAAAAAGTAGGAGAGCTTAGAAGCAAAAAAGAAATACAATCTTTCATAGGCCAAGTGGGTTTCTTAAGAAGATTTATACCAAGTTTTGCCGAAATAATGAGGAGCAATACAAATTTGTTAAGGAAAGAGAATAAGATAAAATGGACCGAAGAAGCTAGAGACTCTTTCAAAGGGATCAAAACAGCTATCACCGAAGCTCCAGTGTTGGCTAGCCCCAACTTTACTAAAGATTTCCTATTTTTCTCATATGCATCTGAACATACAATAGCTGGGGTGCTATTGCAAAAAAATGATCAAAATGTTGAGCAACCTATTGCTTTTTTCAGCAGAGTTTTGAGAGACAGGGAACTGAAATACGATATCATGGAGAAACAGGCTTATGATCTCAAAAAGTCTCTGAAAGATTTCAGGGTTTATATCATACACTCACACATCATTGCCTATGTCCCAAATAGTGCTATAAAAAGTATTTTAACCCAGTCTGACCCTGAAGGCAGAAGGGCCAAGTGGATTGCAGTGTTATTGGAATATGATTTGGAGATAAATTCCATTAAGCTGGTGAAAGGGTAGGGGTTAGCAAAATTAATGACTGAAGGAAATTGTGACTCCTTGTAGCTAAATTTTTTGGAGAATCAACCAAACCAGTTGGATGCACACATACAGGTGAAACCTGAATTTTCTTAATCTCCTTGGTATACTGACATTTTTTTTTGTACTACAGATTTTACAGGCACCCACAGGGTTAAGTAAGAGCAGGGCCAGGTCTGTAAAACTAAAAGTTGCCAAATACTGTATCATGAACCAATACCTATATTGGAAAGACCCTGGAGGGATGCTGCTAAACTGCTTGATTGAAGAGGAGGCTAGACACATAAAGGAAGAATTCCACAAAGGGGTCTGCGGGGAACATCACTCCTGGAAAGCAACAATAAATAAAATCTTGAGAGCAGGGTTCGACTGGCCCACTATGCTTTTTGATGTTTACAAAGAGACTGTGGTTTGTCACCAATATCAGATTTTCAACGGAAAAGGAAAGGTTGTTTCCCTCCCTCTACATCCTATTATAGTTGAAGCATCTTTTCAACAGTGGGGTTTAGATTTCATTGGAGAAATAAACCCAAAATCCTCTGGGTAGCACAGATGGATCTTGATGGCTACTCATTATTTTACTAAATGGATAGAAGCCATACCTACCAGGTGAGTGACTGAAGGAGTCATCATGGATTTTCTAGAAGATAACATCCTGTCCAGGTTCGGATGCCCCAAAAGAATTGTCACTGATAATGCTCCAGATTTCTGTTCCAAAATGATGATTAATTTCTGCCACAAATACCATATCATCCTAAATCATTCCATGGCTTATTACCCCCAAGGAAACAGGTTAGCTGAGTCTTCAAACAAAATCCTAGTAAGAATCATAAAAAAATTGTTAGAAGATAACAAAAAGTCTTGGCACACAAAGCTAAAGTATGCTCTGTGGGCCGACAGAATCAACACGAAAAGGGCCATCGGGATGTCGCCGTTTCAGTTGGTGTATGGAGCTGAGGTAATTTTTCCAGCATCCTTAGGGTTACCTGTCATGAGGTTATTATAGGGGATAGAAGAAGAAACAAATCCCATGCAAAGAAGATTAAATTAGATAGTCGAGCTGAATGAGCTAAGAAATAAGGCATATGACAAAGTAGAAAGCCATCAAGAGAAGATGAAGGGAGCTTTCGACAAAAAGGCCAAGGAAGATTGTTTTCAGGTTAATGACCTGGTTCTGAAGTGGAACGCCCCTAAAGAAGAAAAACATGGAAAGTTTGACCATATGTGGATGGGGTCGTGTATTATTGCAGCAGTTCGAGGGGTAAATAATTTTGTCTTGGAACATCAAGACGAGTCTACCTGGTCAGGAGGTCCGGTCAACGGGAGATTCTTAAAACACTACCTGTCCTAAGGGAAGCAGGTATTCTGTGTACCATAGTCTCTGTAAATATTTTTCATTTGTTTTTTGCAGTTGTTTTAGAAATCCCTGACGGTCGACCTGAAAGACTTGAAACCCTAAATAAAAGAAGATAAGGTCTAGAAGGTTAGCCATGGTTCCTTTTCTTTTTCTGTGTGAAGCAGCCTAGATATGCGGAAAATATAGTTGAAATTCTAAGAATTCAGAGGAGGTTATTGACACCGAAGTTTGAACCACCCAATGGATTAGGCACTTAGTCTACGGTGTTCTTTGCTACCTCGCAGGGAGGATAGCATCCCCGGTTGGAGCCAGTTGTTGGCACCCATAAATTTTTTCCCAAAATACTAATCCTAAGACTATTCCCACCGGTAAGCTTTGTGAAAAGAAGGTTAAAACCCCTCCCTATTCAGGTCCAGGTTGCTAAGGCCAAGAAAATATCTAAGTCAGATGGGAAAATGATGAGAAAGTTGAAGGGTTTGAACACTTTGAGCCTAAGGAGATAGCCCAAATAATAAAAATAGGTGAAAATGTTGATAACCTATAGTTTGATGAGAAATAAAGTATAAAATAAAGAGCGGGCATTTTCCAACCAGTGATCTAAGGCGCGAAAGAGATACATGGTCCATAGATCATCCTCGCATCGCGAAGTTGCATGAAAGAAGCCCCAGAGAGTGGTCACGAGAGGCATACCGCCTGGACAGATGGTGGCCAAAGGAGCTCTTGCACGAGTGCTTCGACGGAAAACAAAAGCCGCCAAAGGGCTTGCGATACAGTGGAGAAATAAGAAATAAGATCAATGGTGCTGATTGCATAGTCAGGAATCTGATGGCGTAGAAGACATAAGGTCACATCAGCACAAAGATCAGAATAGATCAATGACTTGCAACCAAGGAAGTCAGATCTACGGTTGGCGGATGTTAGTAGGCTTCACCTACGAAGGTACTGAAAATCAGACACCTGGGTGACTCCCCACCGTAGATATGTTAGAAGCAAGATCAACGATCCCCAGTGGTTCTTGTGAGGTAAAAAAGCACTCCATACAAGCAAGGAAGGTGGTTGCGAGATTTTATACCATCTACCATTTGTCACCTTCTGAACACCACACGAGGAGGGATAAGTGGTAATCCAAAACCAAAGGTCGGGTCATGATATCATCGTTGGATATGATAGACAGCTAGGATTCAAGGCAAATAAAATATCCTACGATTGAGATAAAGAAAGGTCAAATAAAAAAGGGTTAAATAAAGGCTCTAATCAATGGAGCGGGGACAACACCTGACATATCGATGGATAAGAGAAAGGGACAGCTAGAAAAAGTGGGTAGAAGTTATCCGAAAAGGGTTTTATATATATAGCACGGCATGAGAACAATAAACATTTCATTCTTGGATCTGTCGGAGTTAGAAGTTTCTGTAAAGCGCAGAAGCCGAAGAGGATGACAAGGAAAAAGGTTTCTCTCAAGCTTTTCGTGTGATAGGTAGGGTCCCAAACTTCTCCGTTTTCAACATACAGTGTGTTTTCAAGTTATAAAATGATAGAAGAACAGGCTTCTGCTAGACCTAAAGTTTGAGTAACCCTAGAAGACAAAGATTGTGACGTTTTCGACCCAAGCCTTCGGCTCCCCATACCGGAGATTAAAATGAAGGCTAAGAGCTCTGCTCGAGCAAGGGGTAGATGTCCATAGGGTCCATTAGTCCTTTTTCATTTTCTTTTGTCTAGAATAGATTATGCCATTCCCTGAGCTCGTGTCGTGGTGTTTAATAAATTACTCAGAACCCCAACGAGCGATAATGAATTCCAGGAAGTCTAAAATAGTTTTTAATATTGACCCTGTCGTTATCTGAAGCACCCGTGATGTACCAGAGTCTCCAAAAATAGCCCCCGAAAATTCTTCTGAAGAGTCAGTCGTCACTTTGTACACACAAATTTCTACTGAAAACCATAAGGCTTTCCTTGACACCTGTTTAAAACCTAACGTAGAGATTACAAACACCCCTTACCCGCTGGACGTCAACCTTTTTAATGACAATGCCTAGTTGGTCCTCTCTTTGATAGCTCAGTTCTTAGGTTTAGATTTAGATTTGTGGATAACTGAAGTACAGTAAAGCCTGTTGTTCAGGACTAGCGTCAATTCCCCAGAGGCGGAAGATGGGTCAGTACCATCCCTCAAGTTTGAGGAATTTTTGGCGGAGAAAATACATGCCCAGTTAAGTTGTTTTGAGAATGCCATATTTTTTTGGTTCCAAGTCTATTTGGCTAAAGTGATTCTGCATAGCAGTGCAGATGAGTTGAGTTTCTCTCAGTTATTCCTTACAGGAAACTTGGAAGACAATGTTTTCAACTATATGAACTACATTCTATCTGTTGTGTATAAAGTCATGTTTGAAGAAGAACTACCCAGAGTATTACCCGAGATGTAATCCTTGATGCAGTTGATAGGTGAACTAGCCGTTTAGTGATTGGTTCTTGTTAAAAGATGCCACAGTACTGAGAGTATATGGTTTTGTACATGAGCCATACATTTTACTAGCCTTCTTGATGGTAAGGGTTTTCACCCTCGATTTCATTCGGCAAAGGCTGACTACAGAAGAAGAGAAGTTTGGACAATACAAGAAAAGTTTGGATATAAAGCTCCCTTGGAAGGTTGGACCTTTCATTGTAAAGTTTAAAGAGGCTGTCGGCGAAGGGGAAAAGTTATTGAGGAAAATGGGATTCAGAAAGGACATAGCTATCGCATATGATCCTATGCGTATCATAGCTGAAAGAAGAATGAAAAATGGTCTGAAATCCTGGGAACACCAAGAAGCTGAAGCGCTGCCGAAGGGGCAAAATTTATTACAATATGAGCTCGAAGAGGCTGAAGATATAGATTTACAGCTACAAGCCTTAATCACGGTTGATGACCTTATGGAAACAGACCAGCTGCTAAGCGTTCAGGAAGCATGCGGGAAAAGAGATTCGCAGGAAGTCATTGAAGCTGAGGAAGAGGAAGAAAGTGGGAGGAAAAGACTCAAACTAGAAACACCAGATGAGTTAGTTATCTAGACCAATGATATGGGAGAGCCAGAAGAGGGGCCGTCGGCCCCAGTTGTCCAGATCCATGAATACAACTTCCTGGATGCTACAGGGGGGATGAGGATAATAGATTTAAGTCCCAGGAGGACATGTTTAAATATCATGGAAAATATAAGCAAGCATTTGCACAAAGGTTGTTTGATCTAATGCCCACTGTAAGAAATTTGTCTAAAGCAGTAACCTCTTTGACCACAAGTAGAGATAGCCTAACACGGACCTTGAACCTGATAATATCTGACAAAGATAAAATAATTGAAGCAAAAATAGATTGAAAAAAGATACCCTTACCAGATAGGATCCAATTCCACAGACAAATTGGGAAAGGCCTATATGACGACTTAGTGGAGGCGGCCTTGAAAATATCTAATCTAGAGGTTAATGTAAATAAGATGGATGCCCAGCTCAAATATGAAAGGTCATAAAACAAAGCCCTCTAGCAATAGGTAAAAAAGCTACAGTATGATTTAATAGAACAAGATGGAGGAGGCAAGATAAGTCAAAAATTGTTGAAAGAAAAAGATAATTTGATCCAAAAAATGCAGAAGAAAATGAAGATTCCCAGTACCTAGCTAACACAAGCTCCTAAAGAAACAAGGCTAATACAAGAAAAGGAGGATTTAAAAAAGGAGATTAGTGATAACAAAGCTGAGTTACTAAAGTTTGCAGAAAAAGAGGAATGCTGGGAGAAAGAAAGGACAAGTTTGAAGAACCAGATTGAAGAGCTAAAGAACAACTTGTCTAATATAAGTTCACGTCAAGCAGGAGAAGCCTCGAATGGAGGGAAAGATGACACAGACAACATTACACAGGCCATGTCCCATATCAACCTAAAAGATGTTGAGATACGAGAACTGAAAGAAGAGAATCGGAGGTTGAAAGAAGAAAATGATGAAAAGGAAAAAAGGACTAAAGCCCTGCAAGAAAAATATAAAGAATTGGTAGAAATGAACAACAGGTTTTCTTAGCAAATAATAGGGAGGACAGCTACGCAGGGGTGCAAGCATTTAGTCTAGGATCTAATTATCCAAGAAGCTGAGATATTCAGACCCTATCTAGATCTCACAACGACAAAAGAGAAAATAGTCAATGATGTCTTTAAGAGCTGCACTGCCATGAGAGAAAAGCTGCACAAAAGGCCTAAAGCAACGGCATATAATGCTATAAATTTCCTAAATAGTTTAAGAGATCAAGAGGTCATAGATTTGACCGTCAAAGACAGGATCACAACCATTACAGCAGCAAAATGAATCCTTGGGAAGTATTCATTGGTCGAAGCAGTGGAAGCCAAACCCAGTGAAATTAATGAACAGTTAATAGAATTCAAAGGACAGTTTGAAAGATTAGTAGAAAAAGGATTTCGCACATTTTGGGATGCAAAACAGAAGCTGGTTCCTCTAAGTGAGCATAAAATGTTGATGA
This sequence comes from Larix kaempferi, assembly GCA_027924585.1. NCBI lineage: Eukaryota > Viridiplantae > Streptophyta > Pinopsida > Pinales > Pinaceae > Larix > Larix kaempferi. Next base: position 6,144 of record BSBM01000409.1, on the reverse strand, counting down.
CCAGTAGAAGGATGTACCATTCCAAGTTTAAACACATGAGCCAACCACTCTCAGGAAGGATCTTGTTGGACAAGCTAGATGAAGATTTCGAGATATTGCACAAGTTAAGTTCTATTGGGGAAGGACTTCCGCCTATGTCTTCTGCTGATCAGCTTAACATAAGAGTCATGGAGAAAGAGATGATGAGCTATGACATCCCAGCGCCTAAGCTTTGGTTACCTATGGAAAAGTATGGAACAACGAGATTGACTTATCATGCTCCATCGGCGACTGCTACCTCTTAGACCTCAAGGCTGTCCCTTTCCAAAATAGTAGTTTGTTTTTGACATAGAAAGTTTATTATATGATTAGGATTTTGATTTTCCAGGACGTGGCAGTGGGTTTCCCATTATGTAATGAAGTTTCACCATTGGACATATACTTTAATATTTTATATATTGTTTAAAACAACATATTGGCAAGGGGCAAGAAAGCAGTTAAGCGTGTCTTGTTATATTTTCTGTTTTGTGATAGTGACATCTGAACTATGATGAGGTGTCTCTATATTATAACTAATTTATGTTTCAAAATAGGCCAAGTAGGAGACTCTGGGCCTCTATAAATTCCATGTAATTTCAAATGGAAAGGGGTGGAGAACTTTTTGGAGCTTTGCATATTTTTTCTACTATTGTTATTCAGAGATATTTCTTGACTAAAGTTGTCAAAAGATTTCGTATGTTTTACAAGGATTCCTATGTAGTTGGTCTGGTATTCTGTTTCTCCTTTTCCCATGTGATATATGTTTATTTTCATTGTCAATCCATAGTGTTTACATTCTTTCATACTTGGTTCAATGTAGTATTTAAATGAGATTCATAGAGATTATGCCTTGTTCATTTCTTATCGAGTACTTCACAAAAATATTTCTACTAAAGTTGGTATAGGATTCACCTGTGTATGCCTTATATCAATGGACTGTGCATCTTTCTTCTTTTTCGCCAATTAAATCACTTTGACTACTAGCTAGTTGCTACCTTGCCTCTGTGTAAATGTATCTGCTAAGCATTTGATGATGATGTTTATGTTATACTTAATTTGACTCCATTGCCCAATATAAATCCCTGTTGTTGTCCAACCAATGGTTCATAGAAGTTAATTTTGCCCTACAGAAAACTGACCTTATGCATATGTTTAAATAGAACATCTTGAGGAATGAATGCTGGTGTCCTTTTTCATGATTGATGACCTTGATTATTTCTAGTGTTTCATTGGTTTATTGAGAGAGCCCTCTCAGACTATATTCGGTCAGTAATAACAGTCCAAAGTTTGGTTAGTGGTTACCTCGAAACCCCCTTCGTACAACCTGAGGGTCGATTTGGGTGGTAACATGGTCATTGAACACTCTTTAACAGTCTCCTTTGGATATTTGTCTCCTCTTTTAATTATTAATAAAAAATATTAGATTATTTAATTACAGTCATCCTTGACCTCAGTTGGTCAATAATCATAAAAAATTCACAACAACGTATAACATAATGTTTTTCTCACAACATAAAATGTTCAGATTTTGGGTATCTGACAGAGGAGGAGGAGGAGGAGGAGGCAGAGGGGGGGGGGAGGAGGGTGGGGAAACATAGGGGAGGAGGAGGGGGTGAGGGATGGGGTGGAGTGGGGGAGTGGGGGGCACGGAGGGGGGTGGAAGAGGGGGCGTAGGAGTAGGAAGAAGAGGAGGGTGTGTTGGCGGAAACAGTTGTCACCTACCCAAATTTTGAGACTAATTATTTTATTTCCAAAATACATTATGTTAAATTTTAATTACAAGGTTTTGTAATTATGACCAAATATGGTCAAGGATGATTGTAATGACTTATTATTATTATTTAATAAATTAAACAGGAGACAAACACCCAAGGGAACTATTAAATGAGTGTTGACTGGCCCACTAGGAGGAATGGAACCTGTTAGAAGGCATTGGACAAATGGTAGCATTTGCACTCCACCACTAGCTGTTGGTTATGGGACAACTACCCCTAAATTTGTGGCATTATTCCCCAGGTGGTGGAGAGAGTTCTTAGCTCATTAATGACTAGGTTAACCACTTAAAGGCCTAGGCATCCTAGATAAGGAAATTCGAATTGAGCAGGGAGCTCCACAATATTTTTTGCAAAAATATTTCCTCAAGTGTATCAGGTGATCACTGAGAGATTCGAATAGGGAGGCTAAGTGGAAGTGCACTGTGAGTCTGCTAGTTATTATGAGAAGGAAACCAGGGGTGTTGGTGCAGGTCGCTTTGACTACTGAGTCTTTATGATTGGATGATCTATATTTTTATTGCAAGTTGATGAACTAAGGCTTCTACAGACTCTTCTTCTTCTTAGTGGTCAGGTGAACAGGCTTGGGGGTCCTAAGGAAAGTAATTTGGAACAGGATCCTTGGGTTGTTTGTTTCTCCTACAGTCAATCATGTTCTAATGTTTTGTCTTATTGTTTACAGTTAAATGATTTTCTGCATTATAGATTTAGTATTTACAATTATACAGAAGAAATTGTTTCAATTGCTAATCTACAGATGATTTTGTATATTGATGGTTAAGTAAATCAGATGAATGACTAAATTATTTTCTGTATTTTTCACATACTATTATCTATATAGTACTCTAGTATAGAAAAGTAAAATTAATAGAGATGAAAGATAGGCAGAATGCCATTTGAATAATTAGATAATTACTGTAGTATTCCTTTTAAATTCCGAAGTATCATTTATGTATGGTTAAACTCAAAATTTAGAATAGCACATTATAAAACAAATTATTTAGCATTTCCTGTACTTAGTTATAAAAGAAGGACATGACATCTCTGCACCAAGCTAGGTTTTCAATAATCACTATCCATTGTCGACAATTATTACTATGTATTCTATTTCAATACTAAGGTGTTATAAATTGAATTATAATAGGCATTTTATATTCTAGAAATATAGCAGCTACAAATATTCATCTATACAGAGTTATTATTTACAATCAATAAATAAACACTTATTATTTCCATCACTAAATATCACTATTCTATTTCAGTACTCATTTCTCATATTCTGACTTAGTGTCAACTTCAACCATTAATTTGAACACATCCATTATAAATAGAATCCTAACTCTGTACTTTTGTTATTTTGTTTATTTTCTTTGTAAAACGTTAAACTTAAAATCAAAACCCTTTTAGGGAAAAGCAAATCTTTTCAGTTCCAGTTAGGTTGCAAATTCATGCTCAAAATCATGGAATACATACTCAAAACTTGGAAGGAAAACAAGCTATAGAATTACATAAATGCTAGATCTTAAAACCAAGTTGACGAAACAAAATCTTGGAGTTGGCTCTCGGCCACTAAATAGACATTAGCATAGACTTTTGTTAACATAGTAACATGCCAAAAATCGAAACCTACAGGGTAGGGTTTCGACTGTTGGAACAAGGTCAAATTAGTGGTAAATAGCCATTGTAAACAAATAAATTTTCAGGATTTCACTTTGTCATTTTTTTCAGTCCACACTTAAATCACTACAAGCACAGGGTTTATCTGACGAGGATTAGTTAACCTACAGCTCTCGGCCGAAGTCATCTTTCATTGTTCTAATCCAAAACACTAGTTTATACAAATGAATTTTCCATTTCAACATTCAAACAAAATTATAACATTTCGATACAAGACTTTCCCATGTTTTGCAGAAGCGAGCAAACCCTCGGCTCTCGGATTTCATGTTCAACAATATAGTCAAGTTTTTGACAGATTTTACATTCAAAACCATTCAAGGTTCCAAAACCACATAGGGTCTTTCCCTTAATAACCAACATCATAAAAAATAATTCAAAGTCATTTTTAAATGCCGCAATAAAACATTATTGAGCTGAATAGCAACATAAAAACTGAGGAATTATCCTCTTACATTACTGTTCAAATAAAACTTAAACTCGGCCATTACTCCAGATAGGGACTTGTTCCAACTTTTGTCACACTATATTCACCGGCTAACCATGCCAAAGATACCTACGAGGTTTTAAGAACCACCGAGGATTACCAGGAGGTGGTTGCAGCATCCTCATTTCGTGTTTCGCTCGTAGGAAACCCTCGTCGAAGTAACACCTGCCACAGTAAAAACATGAGCGGTTAAAACGAGGAGTTTCAGAGATAGTTTAAACACAACATAATGCTTTCAACATTCTAGTATCAAAAATTTACCTGAGAATTGTAGAACCCTGAACTGAGACGCCCATAGAAAACATAGTAAGAACCACCTATCATTTGCAATGAAGAAGAGTTTCAGATTCCAAGAACCATTGTCTCCATCATACAAAATGAATTGTTGGTTCAAAAATACACCACAAAGGACCAACAGGAAACTCTGCACAACTTCTACTTAAAGAATATCGAAGACTGCATTTGTGGTTCAGCTCCATAGAAAGACTTAGAACTGGAACTAACAGGTTTTCCCCACAGGTCCTAAGATCGAAACCAAGGAAGGAGTCCTCCGGTAAGCACTCTTCCAAACCCTACATTGTTGCAGGCTGTAAGCCTCACTAACTCAACACTAACAAGTGAAATGAAGGCCAAAGACAAATTTTCCAATGCTAAAGCAGAGTGCAATTAGGGTTTCATTACAAAGCCCAAGAATCCTCAAGATCAACGAAGGAGATTGCTGCGAACCAAGTATGTTGAAAAGTGTGCAACCACTACATTAAAACACCTTATTTATTATTTCAACCACGATGATGCCAACTCAGTAGACTATGGATCAAAACTGATTACAACTCAACGTTTTAAAATGTATATTGTAACTCCTTGACGTGGTATTTAGCCACGAGAGCATCCACTCATTTTTACACTCAGTACAGTAGTCAGGTGTCTTAAATGACAAAGCCAGTCTCATTTAACGATGCCAGCATACACATACTCACACTTTCATTATCCCATCATATCACCTGCTAGCGTTAAAATAGGGTTACAACGATTAATACACATCTATCCCAATGTTTGATAATCAAATGCGGGGTTCTCACATATTGTATATATCTCTTAAAGTTGATACAAGTCATATTCCATAGATAGGATATAGTTAGAACTTCACTTAGACTGCATATTGTAATCCTTCACATAGCAATTCGCATTACATTATGTAATTAATAGATTTGAAAGGTCAATTCCTATAGTTTTTGTAATTCCTACATTAATTTCATAAAGATAATGGTAGGATGATAGTGAATATTACTTCAATAATATGTTGGTTCATGCAATTAGGAACGTATAAATACTATAGTTGTATTTATAATTGTTTTTCAAATTATCTATGTTTCCAAATGTATGAATTGTTTCATGATTCGATAAAGCTCTCTATCAAGTCAAAATGTTCCCAAACCAATACTTATAGTAATGATATCCTTTATGAAATAGAAAATAATGACAGTATCATAATAACACTTAGACATTGTAACCTAGTATATGCTCTAGGAATTTCATAAGCAAAAGTAATCCTTCTAAACAATTCACTAATGAACCAAGTATAGACATTAATAATTATGACTTCTACAACTTGTAATTGGTCATAGGAATCATACCTGAAGCAAGGAAGTACTTAGAAATTCTACCAAATATTGACGGCTAATTGTAAAACATAAATACTCTTAACACTTGATTTGTCACATTACTCTTACCTGCGAATCTATGCAAGAAGAATAGGTTCACAAGCTTTAGCTGACATAGCTATGTAAGCCTCAGGGTACCTCGTAGGACCCCTTTCATCATCATCCAAAAACAACTGTCAGTACCTTGTCAAGAAAATTCTAAAGCAAGATATTTCGAGTTAAATTTATTACAAGCAAAATTAGTGTCGTAATCAATTTAAAAGAAGTATGATGTGTCACTGTCATTAAAAATGTTATTAGTTAAGAGACTCAGTGATTAATTTATTTTCAACATTTATGACTTCAGCATTAATGCTACTTTATTTAAACATTTATTATTTCTGCATTTATAGTTTTTAACATTTAATGCCTATTTTAAAAATTTTAAATTTTTATGAAATTATCGGGATGTTACAACAGTGGTAGAGGGGAAGAATGAGGTAGCAGATTCGTTTGTGGAGGAGGAGGAGTAGGAGGATAAGGGGGAAGAGGT